>NQII01004430.1:0-68174 GCA_002778355.1 Clitarchus hookeri
GAAACAGTTAAAGGTAAAGATGGACTGAGTGACCTCCATCTTACAGTAGAATCGCTTTACGCAGAATTCACACTTTCATGACGTTCGTGTGAAGTCGACGAACTTCAAAATAAGAATAATTATATATTCTCACAGTTTGTTCACGTATTTCAAAAGAATGGAGTTTAAAATAATAAAATATTTTAATTCCCAGGTAACTTTATGTCAAAACACATTTACAAAAGATAAAATAGTATTATAATCCCTATACTTATTTAAATTTTATATATGTTCTTAAATTTTAAAAATAAATTATTGCAACTTTACCCATTTATGAGTTCAGTTAGGGATGACAGATGTGTTTCTAGGCAAGCTGGTTTAGTCCACTTGAGAAATAAGTTAGGTCATGCTTCAGTTTTTCCATAAAAGGTTAAAGAATATCATCTCAGGGATATTTCCAATTTTTTTTCGTAGTAGTTCATTATGTATTTTTACGGAACAATGTAATTTATTTGCACACTGCCTAAATTAATTTAATTCACTCTAAATTTTATATTTATTTGTTCAGTATATCCAACANAAGGATAATTTTTAGATTTCCACTAGTTAAAGAGATTAAAAACGAGCATTTATGGACGAAAATAATTATTAGCTGCGTCCTTATTAGACATGGCATCTCTAGATATTTTTATATATAACAGTTTTAGAAGATGCTATTTATCATCAATTCCCTGTGCGGTTTGCAAGCACACACTGCTCCCGAACAGTAATGAGGAATTCGCATGTTATCCAATCATCAGCGGACAGCAGCAGGTTGGAGAGTCGTTAGCGGTACGTAAACCAAGAGAGTTTTGTTTTCTACTTTCGACGTGGTCTTCTCTTTTTTAACCTTGTCGCTCTTTGCTGTCGTTTGTCACGCTCAGGACGACAGCCAGATCGAGTGGCAAGATATGTCTTACAACGGTTGTGTGGGCTCGGAACTTGGCATTAACCTTATAAATAATGCTCAATAGTATAGGTGGGAGTTCACGTCTATAATCAAGGACGCTTTTATTTCCTAAGTTGGCATGCCTTCAGCCGATAAATGTTCACTCTGTCCCAGTGCAAAAAACTGTAGTGTAAATACAGCGTTGATTGCGCAAGTCAATTCCACACTAACCGGTGTCTCAACTATGAAGAGCTATTTTGCTATTGTGACTGCCAAAAAAGCAAAACTACATTGCTAGTACTAATGTCAGTTTACACTGCTTACACAAATAAAATGTTAGGGTACTCCTGACCTAGTATTTAAGCAGAAAAAATGCACGCAAGAAGCTACGCACTGCACATTAGGAGCATGCGCAAAAGAGGAAGCGCTGTATATCCCGTCTTCAGTCTATGGTCAAAACAAAGAATGCGCAAGGTTTCGTAACGAAAAGGGTGAAAAACGAACATGCACAGATCGACTTCAGAATACCTCAATATAATGGCGAGAGTGTCAAATTGGCCTCCGGCCCTAGAAAAATGAGGTAGGTGGGGGGGGGGGAAGATGGGAGATTTAGGCGGCTCTTAACATCGAGGTCTTGAGAGCCGATGAGGGTGAAGTGAGGTATGTATGAAACAGCGTCGAAATGCAAGGGCGGTGGTAAGGGGAGATCCCCAAGGAAACCCGCTGACCCTAGTTCGCCTTGGTGGGAGGCGAGTATTTTGGCCACTACACCACCGCGGTCTCCCAAACATAGCGTGGGCTCATCTGCAAAAAAAAAAGGAACTACTGGATACCAGAATTACTGATAGAAAATCATGCTTAATGAGGAAGAGCCAATCATACACAGCTACAGGCAACCAGTCGGTGACTGAGTATGTTTAATTACTTCAAGGATTCTGCCATATTTGCTAGGTTTTTGATCATTTGTCTTAAATGTTCCGACTTTACGGACATCGATTTGTAATTCATCGGAAAAGGCTCAATGAGACGTGATCATACTTTTGCATACAGACCAGAATATTTCAAGCATTTTAAAGGTTGTGGGAGAGTTTCCAGACCATAGTAATGTACAAATTTTCTAATGTAATAATTGGCATTAAAAAAAATTGGCGCCGAGTCGGTTACAGTATGCGTCTGCGACTTCACTTGTTTTGTTGACTTCTTGGCAATTATGAAAAAACAAATGTGATTGACTAGATAACTCGGATTTATTTGCTCAGTTCTTAAGAAATGTTTAATATTAACGCGCAGACAGGTGAAATGACAGAAAGAAGTACCGTAACAAATGAATGAAACAATAGTTTTTAAAAACCTCGCCATGAAAAATACCTTCAACTACTTATATCACGTAACTTACGTAAAATCACTGAGTTGTTAAGAACACAGAGGTGAAACAGCCGCTCATTTCGCGAACCCCAGCCGCACATGCCAGTAGAATGGCGTAAATGGCCAGCAACATGTCAGAACTCCGTCAGACAGAGCCTGGTAACTTACAGTGAAAGAAAGTTTGTTTCAGCCAACAAAATACTTGTCTGTATAGGACCAATCAAATACTTCGTTGTTGAAAACAAACTATTTTGTTATTATATCCTGGATGCCTCAAACAAAAATTTTATTGGTGCAACTAACTATTTTTTTGAGGCTCTGCGTACCTTAAATAGTTTCGGTTAATACAAAAATTTCGAAGATCTACCGCTACGCCTTAGCAACCTCAGTTAAAGTGACTACAGATGAAAACTGAATGTTTTTAAATACAACCTGGGAAACTGATCAACCCCCCTCCTCCCGGATCCTTTGAGAAGTGTGTTGTGATTGGCTGACGGATTCCCCATCCCTTCTAAAGTGTGCTGTGGTTGGCCTTTGCTTGTGGGAGTACACTTTCGGTTGACAAAGTGCCCAAGCGACATTTGCGGGACTTTAAAATTTTTCGAGGAGTGTTGAGGAGGAGTCAGTCATTCCTTGGTTCGAGACCCGCCGAAGGTAATTTGGTGTAATTGCGTAACAAATAAATACGCGTACCGAGAGTAATAGATGTACCGAGATTAACAAATGTACCGAGATTAATAAACTTACCGAGAGTAATTACAAGGTAATTAATTACACACTAAGTACACATCCTACCTTGGCCACTGCTCAAACGCAACTGAGATGTGAATCGCTAATATGTTTGTGTTATACGTCCGCCATATTGGATTGTGTAATATAGATATGTCTCGGGAGCCGGGCGCCTCCGGTTCCGAGCGCATACTGGGTGTAACTTTCTTCCTCTCAGCAGATAGAACTGTGTCTCATTAGCTCGCCCGCTCTTCACCAGGAAGGATCTCCCCGACGTTACAGGTAGTCAGTAAGAGGTTGGTGGCGACGTAAGGGTGTTGACGTGACCACCTGCGCAGAGAGCAAAAGTGGATGATCTGTATCCCTCCCCGTTGAAACAGAAAGAAATAGACCATTCCCATGGTATGGTGTCTCACATACTCTCTGTATCATGAAACTTGGCAAGATTTTGACAGTTCAACGAAAGAAGCTCCAATGTTTACTTTTCGTTTATGTATCCTTTCGCCATCAGCTGGTGCAAGTGGAAGCTGCATTTTTTATCAACACTCTGTCAGCTAATCCACTTGCCATTGTACTTTATTGCTAAACAAATGTAAGACATTTTAGACTGACATCTCTCAAAAAAATTAGTAGGTTATAAAAGTAAAAATTTAAAACCTTGCAAAAAATTTAATATTTGCTAACTATTTTTTAATTTGTCCTAGACAGCGAATTCGGGTTAACATTTGCGAGACGGTAGTTGTAGCTATTATCACACTTTGGACGTCATATCTATAATAACTGGAACTAAAAGTAATTCGGGAAATTTGAAAGACAACGCACTTCTATTCGCCAACAACTCACCAACGACTATTGATTGCAATGCAGTAATTCTGCTATTACTGATACTAAACAGTTCGAGTTGGAAATATGTGGCGTGGAATAACATAAGAATTGCTTAAAAACTATTCACGCGTCACCCACTTTCTTAGTTTTATCAATACAATATAGTAACAACACGGAAACAAGGAAATGAGTGTACGGGAGAACAATATGGCTTATAATTTACGTATACGAACGATTACCGGCCGAATAGAAACTACTAGTACTCAAAATCACTGTACACAAAATATATGTTACTTTAAAAATTATGCAGAGCCTGCGGAAAAATAAAACTATTCATATCTGTTCGTAAATTGGTTGTATATCACACACGATAGCTATTCTTTTCTGGCTGGTATTGCTACGGGAAACAGCGGACAGATGGCGCGCATGGCATGACAGGGCGAGGTGTGAGCCATTTGCATTCCTCAACAGATAGCAGCATGGCATGCCTCTTCATCCCGTCTTTTTAAAAGTTGACTGTTCTTCTATTACTGGCTCATAACAACACGCATTTGAAATATATTTCGTCAAATTCTTATAAAAATAAATCAACCATATTGTTTGGGATTAATATCAATCACATATGGAAAGCATAGTTAAAGACGTGAAAAAGGTTTTGAAGTTGCGTTTCATTTGGATACGGATCGTATTATTGTGCATTTCATTTTGAACACCTATACATTACTACTTTATCACGAAGTTTAGTTTGTAACACTAACAACCACTGTGTTGAGACCCCGTAAAATAAATTGTATTAATCAATTTAGGAACTCTAATTGTCTAATGTGCGTCGGCAGTACACCCAGAATAGCCAACAAAATATTAACTTTTGTTCGTTCGTGCATCAGCTGATACGGGATTTTGTAAATTACACTTTGTTTGTTTCGTATATATCAAGTTGCCACTCACTGACTATCAGAATCTCACCAACTTATAAGAGACAGACCATAGGTTTGCGTCAAACATAACTTTTAGAATGCATGTTGATATTACTTGGAAAAGTAAGTACTTACCAACACATACTGCGACGCAAGCGCTCGTTTCGCTAAACGTCTTAAGTTTTCTCGACTCTGCGAGGTGTTCATCTAAGGCTTCGTTCTCTACTCAATTTAAACAACATGTCAATATTGTGTCTGGTCGCCAATAGAACACTACACACTCGCACCCATTACATTCTCTGACTTCCTCGTACGTGTATTCCGGACTAATTACCGAAATACTCCAAGGTTCTCCTCCGTCACACATTTGAACTTGTAACGGAGTATTGTCATTAACCCGAAACCAGACTTTTCTAAATCCCGGGAAAACACTCGCATACTCGATTTCAGGATTAAATTTCTCCATCGCGCCCTAAACTGTACTAAAATAATACTGCGATTCGCGATGTATTTATACCTCGATCGGGATACCCCCCTCCTCCCACCAGTCCGTCAGTAACGACCACCTAAGCATTGAATTAGAATGTTCACACGCAGATATGAATGGTGATTTATATCCATGCATTTCACGTAATTTTTTGGTACACGGACAATTAAAGTCTATCTTCATATATGTTATTTTACCGCTCCATACGCTTGCTAGCATAAGTTTTTGAACCAATCCACATAAAAATATCTCCACTTCATTGAAATATTTGTTGCAAATAGACGCTAAGTCCTTGTACTCTATACGTCCACCTCCCACACCAAACCATGGTAATTTTTGGAAACCCGAGGTTGGTGCGTTTATACTTCCGACTTAAACATTTCCTGTCAAAAGGTTGTTTGAATGTGAATACAGTGATATAGCTGTGTATGTCTGTGATAGCCATTTCGTTAATAATAAACCTATTTGGTGATTGGAAGCCTTGAATATTTCATAACCTGTTTACTCGAAGACATTTCGACATACACTGAAAACAAAATTACATTAATGCCTTGGCTAACTTATCGCGAACATGATATGATACTAACATTGTTATTTATAAAGTCGTTTTGTTTACTAACATGAAAAACAAATAAAGGAGCTTTACTTTTAAATGTTTCAGGATCTAACATCGGTGCACTCTGTTTCGAACAATGTGTATCTTGGAATTGTCTGTACATGTTGTAGCAAATTAGATACTTGACTTTAACTAAATGCGAGTTAAAATCAGTGTAGTAAACTTAACTATTGAAAAATGGTTGAATGTTTTTTAACATTACAACGATTGAATAACGACCTATCCACTTTTAAATTATTTTGGCGGGTTGTTTAGAAACATATAATGACATATCTCTGGTTTTCACTTGAGAAACTTGATTTTACATTCCATACCACTTTCTCGGATGGCGTTACTGGCGGGAAAGTTTCCAGACTCCAGTACGGGATTGCAAGATCTGGGTTTTTCCCTTTTTCAATATATTTAAAAAATGTTACGTTGTTCACGAGTGTTAATTTCAATCTGCAGCATCAACCATTGGGCGCTACTTAGTTCGAAAGTAACACCTTCCTCTTCATTGCCTGTGTCACGTAGAGCGTTAAAGTGCGTATTGCTAAATAAAATAACCAATATTTGTTTAGCATTTACGATTACGTATTTAGAGTCTTCAGCGAGTCCCAATACCGTGCTTAGCGGTATGAAAACTTCGTAATTCCCACCGGGGTTAATGAGTTGTACAGAAAAAGATATTGTAGTGCTTTTCCCTTCAAAATCCAACACATTCAAATGCCATAAAAACAAAGCAGGGCCTAGAAACAGGGAAATTATGAGTAGATGGTATCTTCTCTTGTATGTTAAATGTAGGCGCCCTCTAAGAAGACATTTTTCGAAATTCAACCATGAGGGGTACAATGTGTTTTCACAGGTTCCCTCTTTTTGCTCCGAAATAGTGATTGTGATAATTCATTAAACTACTGAAAATATTATTTTTTAATTATGTGTACAGGTAAAATGAGAGTAACATTTTATTTACTGAATCCTCAGTGTTCCAATGACACATCACAGAGTATTTTGTTTCTGATAAATTGCTTCTGCCAATTGCTAAAATAAAATGAAACATTTTTAAACTGAGGCTTTAAATAGTCTTTAACAATTATAAGAGAATGTGGTTTAAGTATTTGTGAAATCATTTGATCTTAAAAAAATTAACCAACATTAATACCTTAATTCTTACGCAGGTTTCACACAACACAAGTTGTATGCAGAACTTGCACAAAATGCCAACTTTGCATGAGAATTTGTTGTACAAGATTGTGAACAAGGCACGTCTTGCACGAAATGAAGAGAGAGAGAGAGAGAGTGAGAGAGAGTGTGAGAGAATGTCCTACTTTTTTCAAGCAAGACGATGCAAGTTTTACAGAATTAATAAGCTTATTGGTCCTCCTATACTGGTCATGTGAACTGTTGTACATTAACCACACATGTGTAAAAGAAAATAATCTAATGTGTACAAAGAGGAAAACACGGAAAGAAAACACTACTAAAGCATTTCGAGCACTCACTTTTCAAGCATGCATTGTACATTTGTTAATGAAATGTTTTCAAATACTTACCAAGATTATCAACTAATTCTGATGCGAGAGGCACCAGGGTGGCTGAGCGGTTAGACTGCTCGCCTCCCACCAAGGCGAACCTGGTTCAATCCCTGGTCGGGAAACTCTGGGGTTTTTGCAAGTAGGATTCTTACCGGACGATGCCACTAGTCGGTGGGTTTTCTCGGAATCTCCCGTTTCCCCCGCCCTCGCATTCCAGCGCTGCTCCATACTCACCTTACTGCGCCCTCATCGGCTCTCAAGACCTAGTTGTCAAGAGCATACCAAATCTCTTATTTTAGTTGAGGATTAAAACTGCATTCCATTTTTTAAAAGTCAAAAGTGTTAGAAAAGCCATTGCAAATGATTTTACTTTTTTTTTCTGCGATTTCACCCCACAATTGTTTTGTTATTCATAATCTTCCCCTTTAGGCGAATTCAAACATGTGCTTTAAAAGTATTACCAAGTAAGTGTAGTAATGCTGAAAACATCAATTTGCTGACTTTTAAATTAAATTTTTACTGGAAGACCCTATTATTCATAATTACCCAACACTATTTACTGCATTATACTATCTGAAATAAATGTCTACAACCTGTATTCAGTATTTTCTGAAAACGTTCTACCAGAACACAACCTTAATTCATAGTTACAATTCCAGCATAAGTATACTGAGAACATTCGAGCATAACAGCATATGACTCAGTAATTTTTTTATTTGTACAAAACACGTTAATCCTAAGAAATAAAGTTTATCAATCCAAGATAATAATGATACTTGGTGGATTACCTGTTGCAGGAATGAGAGTGATAAGACTCAGCTGCTTGCAACTCCCTTTCTGACCGATGAGCACAGGCATTTCCAATAGAAGTATCCTCATTCGGGTCAACCCACTCGGTGATGTTTTTCTAGAAGCATAAATTAATACAATTAGTTATCTTTAGGGAATTATTTCAACCATACACTATACATTTCATAATATTTTGCACAAATTGTTGCAATACCAATAGTGATATTTAAGGCAAAATTTTCTTACAAACAACAATGCACCTTAACGTACCTCCATAGGTGGTCTAGAAAACACAGCTGCCTAGGCTTTAAAATAAGTTATCCAGCACAAAAAAATTTTCTTGGAAAATTCAGCAGCGACCATGAGGTTTAACAACACCCGTGGGTTTAAAAAAAAACAAGGTTTTATTGCGGTTTTTTAAAATTATATTTACCATAAAATAAAGATAATACATACTAATTATTACTTATTTTGCATTTTTTTATGTGCCTACAGTAACATTCCCGGATCTTAATTCAGATTATAGAGCCAAAATACAGGCTTACAATTAAATCTAAAAAAATTGTGGCTAAATATATTATAATTTTTTTCAGAAATATGAACAGTGAGAGTTCTCCAAAAAAAAAAAAAACCAACAATTGTTATTGTAAGAAGGCCACTCAACAAAAAGTTATTTGCTGTATGGTTGTGGCGTTAAAGTCTCAATTTTATTCCACCCAACATAATCAATTGTATCTTGGCAATGATACCAATAAAAACTGGTAGTTAGCCCACCATGTTTTCAGTAAATTATTGGGAGGGTATACAAACAGCAATATTTCATTTTAAATTATGTACAGTATCATATCAAGTGTGGAAATTGCATTGAACGGNGAGGGTATACAAACAGCAATATTTCATTTTAAATTATGTACAGTATCATATCAAGTGTGGAAATTGCATTGAACGGAAAATACTCATTTGTGAGCAATGACGACACCTTTCTGAATGTTTATACTCGCTAAAGAACTGAATGTTTCACAAAAACTGTTTTACTTTGCATTATAAGTTCTGATAAAAAACTTGCGGGGACACGAGGGAATCCAAGGCCTTTGAACATTCTAAATGTCGGTCAAGTTAATTGTATTTTAAATTTCCAAAGGCATGTGGTGACCAATATACTCTTGAATTTTAGCGTATCCCCATGCCCACCCCATTTTAGCTTCGCTGATATTAATATTTGCCCATGTATCTTAACCCAACACTTGTATTGCCAAATTATACCACCGTGCTTCTAAATGTAATACGCAATAGTAACTATAGTACTTACGTAGAATTATGGGAGAAATTTAATTGGGTACTTTGAACAGTGACCATTTTAAAAAAATACCGGTTATTTATAGATTTTGTATGGTTATTTTTTTCAAGGCGGTCATTTTTTTTACCAAATAATAGCACAAGTTGCTTCGACAGAAAACAGTTATATTACGTACATATTCATGTGAATTAANATTTTTTTTACCAAATAATAGCACAAGTTGCTTCGACAGAAAACAGTTATATTACGTACATATTCATGTGAATTAAACTGTTTGTTTTCTTTGCTAAAGTATTAAACAATGTTGAAATATAAATATATATGTTTCTAAAATAGTTGTGTTTCTCATGACTAAAATCNTTGCTAAAGTATTAAACAATGTTGAAATATAAATATATATGTTTCTAAAATAGTTGTGTTTCTCATGACTAAAATCAGGTAAATTGCTTACAACAAAAAGTAGTTTGCAAAATTTACTTCACTTGCTATTTTTATCCACTAGTTTTTTAATTTGTTTTAATTTTTAAGTTTTACTTTTCAATTGGTTTTAATTCTTTTTTCAAGACAANCACTAGTTTTTTAATTTGTTTTAATTTTTAAGTTTTACTTTTCAATTGGTTTTAATTCTTTTTTCAAGACAATAAATTTTCAGTCTTAATTGCTTAAATTTCAGGCACAGTGTCTTAGACTAAACTGCAGGTAATTTTTTTAACTAGCATACCCATCCATGCCTGTGAGAATAAAGGAATATATCCCATATCACCGTGGACAGGCGGGTGCTCTAGCATGGGGCAACATTGCCCCTATGAGCTTAAGTGTGGACTTATTTAGACTAACATTCTCATAAAATACTAACTTGCATTACCAAAAAACTGGCATTGCTGTAGGATCTGCTTCTTAGGCGGTTTCCTGCTTGACTGCACTAGTCGAGGAGGATTAGGCGCGTCAAATATAGTCAGAACTGCATTATTGTTTAATCTGTTTTTCATGTCATTTAAAAACATAATCTCTTCAAAATGGTCACTGCATATCTTACAGTTCATATGCAAGTATTCTGTGCTTTTGTTAATCAGGTCTGCTCGTCTACTTGCTATGACCCATTTCTTGCACCTGAAAAAAATCATTAAATAACATAAACATTGCTACATAAATACAGATCGATGCTCAACTAGTATAGCACTACTGCAGAATTATAAAGTGTACACTCAGTAAATACAAGAAATGGAGCTTTTCCGAAAATCTGAATAGCAATACCTTTAAATGTTATGTATAGTCATTACTAATCACACTTTACACAAATTTTATTGGGGTTTCGCGTAGTTTGCAGTAGATACCATTAAATGTGATAGTGATGACGGTTATTATGATCGGAGTGTTAATGAGGTAAAACAAGTGATATTTATGACAAATATATTACTTTCGGGACGCAGAATTGTGTTTCATGCAAGAACACCTCTGGAAACAAAACTGACTTTACAAAACGTTAGTCATTAGGTTTGTTTTTTGCTGGCGCGCTTAAGTTATACAGGTATAAACCACGGTATCCAAGCAGTGTCTGAATATCATTTAATTCTGCTGAATTTCTCAAGGCTTACCTTGTCTATATTTATGAGAGGATTGTACTAAGTAACATACTAGTAGTAGAAAAAATATTCACATAGTATATCATACAAATAGATGTTCACAGGTGGTGTTTATAAGCAGTTGACGTGTATCGCCATGATACATTCCAATACATTCGTTGACCAATGATGCGCAGAGAAAGGAAAAAAATGTACATCGATTTTGATTTATGTCACGGTTGTATGCTGGGAATGTGCGCACATTCAGTATACCGTGTAAATTTGAATGTGCGGAGGTTTGTGATTTACGACTGCTTTTACGCATTCTTCGTTACGATTCATACCGTTTGACGTGTTAAATCAAATTTTTGTGCGAAAAACGAGTGTTTCTGTTGCCATATGTCGATGTGACGTGTTAAAATATAATAATTGTTCGGAAATGTGAGTGTATATGGAGTGTCGACAAATTTAATAGACGTTAACATATCCTATACCTACATTATTGGCAATTCATCGCCAAGAAGCTATGATTGCCGCTTCCATGGGTGATTAACGTAACACATTTTGAGTTTTAGCATGGAAAGTATATATTGTGTAGAGAATTGTACTGTGTAATATTGCGTGCGAATGTGGTAATTGAAGGGCTTACTTACTTTTGCCACCAGTCATGTAAAATGCAGCAGATGGAACAAAATTAAACCTAAATTCACAATAGGTGAATCACAGGGGATGGATGACCCGACGCAAGATTACTTATTATGCTTTTCGTAACACACTATCTCGTATCGGCCCACTCTCCTCCTGAATTCATATCTAGCGAAATAAGGTTGAGAAAGGTTATGCCTTCTTGCATGAAACGTGGTTATGAAACCTAAATTACACATAATTTACATAACTTTTTGCGTGTTTTACTCCTTAATTTCCCTCATTTTCGTAGCCCTCCCCACTATCACATTTGGTAGTATGTTGTAATGCTCCACAACGCTGTTATTGCCATATTTATAATATTGCAGCCCCACAGTTAGGTGCCATATTTGTAACGATACCTGCGTCGTGGACATCATATTTGTAAAGTTGTTAATTGCGCGTTTAGGCCGCCATGTTTGTAGCATTCTACGTCTGGTTATGACGCATGGAAGTTGCCCATCGGCTAGCTCAGTAGTAGTAACGAACTCTTTAAAAAGGAGCCGCCAATTAAAATACCAAATACATAATGTAGTCAAGTTCAGGTTTATTATTCTTTACTTATTTCTTAGAACGATGCCACAGTTCAACAGTGTTCAGGTATGCCGAGTACTAACAGGACTCACCGATCCACTACACAGACACAGTGGAGAGCAACCCCACAGTCGTTGTTGATTATTAATTTACGTCTCTAAAACTTGCCTCGCAAGAAGAAAAAACAAAGGCAGCGACCTTCCACACCGGCTGAGAAATAATCTAGCAAGTTCAAGTTTGCTGGTGTGGGGGTTATACCACGCCCGACGCGGCCTCGGCGAGTTGCTGCTGAGAGTATACTGCTCCAGAGTCTTGAGGGTCTACTGCGTTCAATGGCGACAGGTACACGAGTATTTGTTGCGTGCCTATCACCCCCCTCTTCCCAGATAAGGGCCTGGTATGGGCCGCCACGCACGCTCTTCCCACACTATCCAAACTGCGTAGCCCGCTTAACTGCGCCGTCAGTTAAAGATAAGATAACTTTATAGAGAAAAACTGTCGACGCAGTCGGAAAGTTTCTAATCTAATGATGACGCTCAACAGAAACTAAGAATTTCGAAATGGCAAAAGTATGTCCGATAACGACAAACGAACTACCACAGCTTAAATTTTGAATCCCGATAACAATTTTATGAAGCTTAGCAAAACGAAAGAAAATGAACTGGTATCCCGATAACTAATATCTTGCGTCGTTACAATGAACTGCGAATATCGCTGTGTCTCTAGTATGTGTTCTCTGTAATTAGTAATGTCGATTTAAACGATATTCCATGGAAATTTATTTCGTTTTAGGAAAAGCCCCTTTCTATTTAATTACCCCTATTTTTTGTAATTTTTGGTAAACCTAATTATATACGAACATTACAGAAAATCTTGCATAAATAACACCTCATAAAATTCTGGGTCTACTTAATCCTGAATTAAACCGTGGTTTAAACAATATGTAGGTAATGCACAGTAATATTTCACGTCCATAAAAATATTACCATATTGACACAAAAAAAACCATCAAAATGGCATTATTTATAATTGAAAACCTCTACTTACCTGTCTGGATCCAATGGAAATTTAAAAATTTTCGCTTCTGCTCTTGTTGTCTATTGTAGGAGCAATTCACAGCAGATCAACAATCGGTTCCACTACGCCAAGCTCAGTGTTGAGCTCGCAGGCCTGGAAATACGGCGCGCCAGGGTGGAGGTTCGGGTCTGGGGCGTGGTCAACTCAGGGCATGTGATGCCAGAGTTAGGCGCGTGGAGGGGACAGACTCGTCCTACCCTCCCTCAAGCCGTGCGTCATTCACTCTCCGCGAAGAGCCGGGGTAACATCACGGGCAACATCTCCAGACTTCCTGTTCCAAGTCCCGTGCTCGCGGCCTGACGACCGTTTAACGTAATAATCGGTTTATGATTATAGCCTGTTCGCGTTTTCTTCACATTTTTTAAATTTTACCTTTGAGAAATCACCCCATGTATGACGTGATTGGTTGTTTTCGAAATAAGTTATGTATAACAAACGTTTTTCAAACTGTTGTTAACATAAAAATACCTTATTTTCTGTTCAATCGAACTTTTCAGTATATTTTGCCTGTATACTATATTATTTCATTTATAAACAATATGCATAAATACGGTGAGAATGTAAGCGCGTTGGTAATGCCTAGTAAGAAGTTGTTCTTATGCAAATGATTATTAAACTGAATATACACGAACAAGCTGCTTTGTCCGTTTGGTGTCATTTTCAAGGCTGGGTTAAGCTTTGTTCGCATGAGGCGGAGGAATATCCTGGAAGTAGAACTTTAGCAGTGCTTCAGAAAAGGTTGAAGTAACTGTGAAAAGGCTATATTTTGTGAACGAAAAACTAGTACATGAGAACGTTAATTGCATTAATAGTAGTTGTTCAAATGAATTTGCTCGTCTTGCATCCAGCCAATCACACACGGCTGTATGATAATATGGTTTTAACATATTAATATTTTGTTACTATATTAAAATCGAGTTAATACTCTTGTGGCACCAGCACGCACCGTATTCCGGCGTTACTGTTCTGCAGTTCAAGCTAATCGTTACCTGCTGCTGATCATCGATATTAGCTACATATTACAACATACAATATTCCAAGTGAGTTAAAACCACCTCTCATCCACAACACACATGTCTCATCATAATTTTTTAGATAGTTAGAAAAATATCCGCAAGACTATGGAAATTACAGGTTATAAATTATCCAGACATCTGCGTTTAAATACGGTCCCTTCGTTTTTTTCAATTACGCTCTCTCCGTAAATTTCACACAAATATCCGTAAATTCACGGAACATGACCAAAAACTTGCAAGTTTATTATTTTATCTGCTCTGTAAAAAAAAGGGGTAACAAAACAAGGGTTTACTTCCGTTATGTGGGTGATTCACTGTGTATAAACATAACTATTTAAAAAAATTGTCCTGTTGCGGGATTTTAACTCGATAAACTAATTCTAATAAGTCCAATACACTCATAAGTACCACGCTTTCACGAATGCTAATGTTGTAAATATGAGTTTTATGAAGAATCATTCATGTACTCTCTTAGTTTCTAGTCATGTTAGTGTGTGTGCGATTTTTTTTAAATTTCAGTTTTACAAACAAGGGTAAGGAAAAAAAAAATATTCTCGTAATGTATTTAACTGTGTATGACAGATAAATTAAAAGAGTTTAAATATTTAGTATTGTAGCGGAATCTGAACAAGAATCAACTAATTGGCACTCTATGAGATGGTTCGCCACTCACCTACTACTATTTTGCACGAAATAGTATTGTGAAAATTGGATTTTATACGCTTCAGGTATATCTGCATTGTTCGTGTCTCAAAAATCGAAGCCATAAGTATACGAAGAGCTTCTGTAATTTATATTTACGGAGCTCATTTCCGTTATTCGTCGTTACGGAGTGACTTTCCGTAAATTAACTCTGCATCTGCGTAAAATTTTCCGTAAATCTACAGAAATTTCTGACAGTGTAGGCTTCTGCAGTTGGGGCGATGTGATCTACTCATTTCAGGACGTAATGAACATAACGGTAAAGGAAAAACTGTCTTAAAACTGTGCATATTTAAATGCAGCTGTGCTTACTATGAACAAATCGTTATTTTGAGGGACTTAACGAAAATAAGAACAAGTTACCGGAACGTCGTTATCATAAAATGATCTGTGTATAGAACCTAGTTCATGGTTTACCTGTCAAGTGAACTTCCATTTCAAAGTAGGAGGATTACACATACTTTTGTATCAAGTGGTGTTTTTTTAGAAGGAAATAAAATTATTGCAAAACCTGAACAACTTCCTTTTTCAAAAACTTCTGGACTAGACTTCATAGTGGGATGTGCGTTTTTTCAAGTCACTGTCGTTACCTCATTGGCTGGTTGTCAATTCCAATTTTATTGGTTGTCTGTGATTGGTCACTAATTTTGTTTCGGATCTGCTATAGGCACACGAGCCTCCTACGGGGCGTGTCAAATAAATAACTGGCCAAATCGCGAAAGCAACGAAGGTAAATAATAAGTGTAGCTTGTCCCCAAATGAATAAGTAAAATTTTCAGGTAATTTTAGTTTATTAATGAAAATGGAAGCCTGATTTATGAACTGCTTGAATCCTGCTGTAGAGTTTCTCATTTCCTAATAGAAGCCATTTACTAACTTCAATTATTGCGTGCTGGCGTTCGACTTGTTGGTAGTATCGTATACTATATTGAAAAAAACTATGCTGGTTTGATGACATGCAGTAAGATTCGGTTGTACTGTACACATCCCAGCATTAGCTGTCTGGTGGTCCACTAACTTCTATCTCGTTGAGTAAAAAATTGTTTAACACACATGTATGCTGTAGTGTCTACACAGAAGTAGGTATATTTAAACACCTAAAATTTAGGAGTGATTTTCCACAAAAAAAAAGACGGGAAGAGACAACCATAACAAGCAAAATTTCCATTTCTCTACTCTACTACACAATACTCGTATTTCACGAGTTGTTATTGTATAAATACACACATACATTTGGAGCGTGTTTATTTGCAAAAAATCAAATCAAACACAATGCATTTGTGCCTAAATCTGCAATGGCTTGTATTATGTAAAACAAATTCAGAAGAGTCTACTAGCGCTTTTCTACGCACATATTTAACTTTGCTACATAAGCACATGCATCAGGAAGAAGTTTTCCAAATTGTTGGCTAACATTTCCTGTCCCGTGCGAGTCGTACTCGGACACTGTGCTTACCAGGCAGCCCTGAAAGTTACACTAACGGGCTCACGTGCCGTACACAGATGAGCATCGTTTTCTTTGTCGGGCAGTTTCTGAATTTCATCTTCTATGAGAAACATATTCATTTTTAATTTCGTGTTCGGTTTTCCCAGTTTTGCAAGTAACATGAAACACTTCTAGTCATTGGTTTATTTATCTTTGAAAGAAATTTATTTCTCACCGTTATAGGTCGAAAAAACAGTCTTGGCTGTGTTTTCAAATGCCAAGGCCTAAATAAGAAAATCTACCAAGCTTGTTTTATAGAAATTGGCCCTATAACTGTAGGCTTTATTAATTTGATCTTTTACTTTGTTAGTTGACATTGCAGACAACGCGTGTTTCGGCCTATTTTGAAAATGTATAGCAAAATAAAACTTTATTTAGTTTTATATTTTTTTGAAAGTAATTTTACAGCTGAAAATGTGTAATTTTACATTAAAATTGCTACAGAAATGTTCCCCTATTAAAAATATTCCTCTTCGTCGACCACAGAAGTGCAGAAAACTAACAGTGAAATAAAGATTTGAATAACAACGATTGAAAAATAAAATGATAATTTGTTCGATATGAATGAATAAGTAAGGTAAGAATATTAATTCTTTTAATGTAACCTAACGAAAATTCACATCGATGCATTGTGCCAATACTTAGCGATTGTGAATTTTTCAGTTTATTTATTCGTCACTATTATTAGTACATTTTTATATTAACTTATGCAGTCCAACAATATGCAAATAAAAACAAGAAGTTACTGATATAACTAATGTGCATACTTTCCTCAACACGGGTGCAATTTAATTTTTAAATAATTTCTCAAAAGCTAAGTTGGTAGGAAGGACTTGACTTTTCTTTGAAAGCAATAACTTTAGAAATGAAACCAGAAACTTATGCAACACGAGTGGGACAATTACAAATAAACACATGCCTTGCCCGGTACTTGAACCCACAAACTTTGTAAGTTACTATAATCCAGCGTGAAATCCACTGCGTTACGGAGGTCGGATTCGGAGTAGCAACTTCGGATATAATCAGTCTATTGTTTAGAATGATAGGGTTTCCTAGCCTAAAATATTTACAGGGACTTTTTTTTTTTTAAATAAGCTACTGAGCCACATAAAGCATGTAAGTTTATATGACCTGCCGTAGCATTACTTGTGTGAAGAATTTGATGCAAATAGGTTGTTTGGTCCCTGAGATATGACGTAAAAAACTTAATTTTCTTATTTGATGATATTGTACAAAATTGCCAGAAAAAGAGGTTCTATATACAATGCCTCTAATTTATAGTGTCTACATACAAATATTTGTTGAGTTTTGTTAAAGTGTTCAATATATATATATTAAAATTATCTCAATTATTTATGAAGGTGCCATTTTGAATAACGTTGTATTACCAATTTAAATCATAAAAGTTTGCATTCCCTTCTCTAGCATTTATGGTGTGCACAGCTTGGTACAAATTAGTTAAAATGTTCCAGTCGAATATTTGGTGGGAAAAGGTTGATTGGTCTTCGAGATATGGCATTAAACCTCCACAATTTTCATGTGGCAACCTTCATAAATGGAGGACAAAAAGTAATTTTGTAGCAATTTCGGTGATCGTATACTGCCAATATACAAAGATAAGTTAAAATAGATTATATAGTTCCGTAGATATCGCCAACCAAACTAAAATTATCTTATAGCCGCCATTCTGAAAGTAAGTTTGTCCTACTTAAAAATATATAAATATATATATATATATTTATTATTATGACCTACCTCAGTACAAGACCTTCGCCATGTATTGTAAGAATGGGTTGATTGTTTCTCGAGATACGAGATAGAATCATTATTTTTATTGGTTATTGGTTACAAAATGACAGAGAAATGAGGCTCTTCATAGACAAATTTGATTGTTATAATAGGTACTACAATCATACAAAGTTAAGTTGGAATTTGTTTCGTTAGTAAAATTTAATGTGCTAAAATATAAATATAGCTACTATTTTGAAAATTATTGACTGACCTACATAAAATATTCCAGTTTGCAACACCTACTGCAGTACTATTTGTTTGCCAAATTCAGAAGGGATCTGTCAATTGTTTCCCGAGATATGACAGAAACACTTTATTTACTCGCACGGTACTATCTTACAAAAAGGTGGACAAAAGATAATCTATGCACACACAGTTGATAGTTGTAGTATCTACTGCCAGCATACAAAGTTTAGTTTAAATTTATTACATGGTTTCGACGATACAGCATTCTAAGCTAAACATTTCTATTTGGCCGCCATTAAAAAATTAATGTCTTACATGCTTAAAACATACTAATTGGCATTATGTGCCTCAGTACTACTTGTTTGCCAAATTTGGTAGGAATCGGTTAATTATTTACACGGTTATGACATAACATTTTATATTCGTATGGCGCTACCTTCCAAAATAACTACAAAAGTGGTTATTTGTTGATATATAAGATGCTTGTAATAGGTACTATCAGTATACAAAATTTGGTTGAAATTGGTTAAATGGTATGGCAGATATACTAAATGAACTTAAAACATTTGTATGGCCGCCATAAAACATTTGTATGGCCGCCATACGTTTACACGGCCTACCATACTTTTACTTGCATGCCAAATTGGGTGAGAAATGGTTAAATAGTTTTGGAGATATATTGTAAAATATTTATTTTTTAAGTTAGTGCTATTTTATAAAATGGAGGACTAATAACAATGTCCATCTCAAAATTTAATGCGTACACAATGGTTTGCCAGTATATAAAATTTGGTTTAAATTGGTTGAATAGTTCCCAAAATATGACATTTAATCCAAATATTTTTAATTGCCGCAATTTTGAAAGTAAGTGGCCGACGTGGTCGACAACTATAAAGATCAGGTGTCCTTTCTTAGTTTTATATGTGTACCAAGTTTTGTGAAATTCGGTTGAAACTTTCAAAGAAAGGAAAAGGGGGGGACAAAGTCATGCACAACACACACACACAGTCACACGCATACACACACATACGTACACACATATATACACACAGACACACAGACTGGAAAGTGATCTCATAAGCCTTTCTTTCCTTGGGAAAGTATGCTAAAAATGTATTTTAAGTCATTTGCCTAATAGGTATTGTGTGCAATCAAATTATATGCAGATGTTTGTATAAATAACATTAAAGTATTTCTGTGAAGATTTGAACATAAAGGTTTGTGCATATGTTAAAATAATATTTCCATTTATTTTTTTCAACCTAAATTTTCTTGTTCGACGATAATTGTAAATCACATTTGTAAACGTCACTTCACTCACGTTGTTAGTGTACAATGATACCTTTAGTGTAAAATTACTCATGCGTCTGTGTAAGTAAATCAATTACTTTAACACTTTTGTAGTATACGTTTAATCAAGTATGGTAATTGAAAAAATTGCACTTGTGTGTATTTTCATGGTAAATTTGCACCTTGAACATTTGTTGTTGATGTGGCTCGATGATTTTAATACAGTGATACAGTAGGCATAAAAATGTGTGAATAGGTTATTTATTTCGTGATGGTGTAATTTTACACAAATATTATAACGCATACATTATTGTTAATAAATATATATGCTGCTCTACCTACATTTGAATTCCTAGCAACATTATCGTATTATTTAAACTTTGCAGTCGTCTTTAAAAATTACTCATAGGAAATAATAAAATTACCTATAAATTTTATTTGTAAATACACACGTTTATTTTAAAGTGTAACTCATTTCACCTAGGATTGTTTTGTATTCGGAACTTGTTTTCTTGGATATTTGGCATTGGTTTATAGTTATTCACAGTGTGTCTGGAAAATTGCTACCCATTTGCGAATGTAACTCAATTACATGCATCCTCGAACTACAGCATGTCCTCAAATGATTCCCACAGAATTCTCACAAGTCAGTCCTTTACAAAATTTTTAGTTAGACGCCGACATATACGATATTACTATCGTATATGTCGGATATTTCGAAATTTATAATTGTTTTGGTTCAAAAAATTAAATGATCCGTATTCTTACATAAAAAAAGAATTTCCTCAAATTTATGATTTTTTAAAGATAAATCTAATATCGTATAAGGAACAGCCTTTTTGTTTAGACGTTTCATATAAAAATTAGGACACAAAATTTGACATACACTAATGGAAAAAAAATGCATTTATTTCAAATGTAAATTTTACAATTTCTTACAAAAATATACTGTGATCATTGTGTGAGTTAAATAGAAGTAAAGAAATATACTATCTACTTCATTAAGGTAATTATGTTAGTATTTTGTATGAGATAATAATTTAAGTCATACATGCGTGTCAGATGTATATAACACTAGTTGTTAGAAACATCACTTCTTGGATATTTTAACTCTTTGAATAGAAACAATTTTCCTTAAAAAATCTCAATTTTCAAACATCAAGAACTGTGACTTCAGCTTCAAATTGCGGATGATAGTAAGTCATATTTTCTTTTTGTCAATAGTTTACAATAAATAGCGAAACTAATGATTTCTAATGAATTTTCTGTGTGTGTGATTCCTTAAGTAATTTCTACAGAAGGCTTAGGGCCCAAACAAATTAATGTAGTGCGATGCAGTGCTGCGCTGTGCTGGTACCATTCTGAAATCTTATTGGCCCACGTGACCAGTGGTATCAGTGCAGACGTAAGTGCGGCCAATCAGAAATTCAGAATTTCACCAACACAGAACAACACTCTACTGTACTGTGTCAATGTGTCTGGACCCCAAAATTTCCCAACCTTCCTCAAATAAAATTGCTGGAAAAATATGTATTCTATGCTAAATTAATTAATATTTCGGTTTGCAAATAAAAACTTTTTAAGTGTAAATTCAGAAAGCTTGCACTTTTCCATATCATATGACCAATTCCAATATGATCTTAATCTTCGACAGTGAGTTGGGAACAGGTATTTTTTTTACTATGAGCCTTGCAAATTTGCAGAAAGAAATGTGGCTTAATTTCAAACTGTAACAACTTTACTCTAACGCCACAACATACACCATTGGATGTATTTTATTGTGACAAACACTTAAGGATAACTCAAAGAAAACTTTGTATTATGATAAAATAATATACCTCCTACCGGAAACAATAAAAACCAGGCTTGCTGTCAACATGCTTTGCTTCCCTCCACTCATTTTCAATAATAGGTCTTATTAAAAGAAGTCAAGAACATACACTGTACACACACAAGCTTATCAAATAGATTACAACTTCTGTAAGCAACAGTTTTTATAGGGGTAGAACCAAAACATCGAATAATTAGTTTCACTGAATTTTTTTTTGCATAGTGTCTAGTTCAATGATAAGCGTACATTATGCAAATAATTAAAGAGTTTTGTATATTCATAACTACATATATGTACAAAATATAATTTTTTAAGTTCTTAGTGAAATAAAGGCAAAGTCGTAAAATTTTCCAGGCTAAATAATTTCTGGGTAATTATTGGTTGTGTGCGTTGTAAAACGAAATAGCCATTATTTATGAGTAAACCTAACACATATACGGTAGTTAGCTTATGATTCTTCGACAGTAATAGCCATCAAAATCATAATGGAAACATTTATTTAGGTGAGTGTTATGTTTAACTTGCTCAATCCAGCTGTCAAGCCGTACTCTGACGTCATGGTGACTTAGTTATGAAACCTTTTGTCGATTAAACATCGACGCCAAATAATTCGCTCGTAATAAAATTATGCTGGGTGTTTTTGTTATTAAAATAAGTAAGAAAACATGTTAAAAGTTGATTCAGTATTAAATATGACAATTTTCAAGTATTTTGCGTTTGGTACTGCAAAATGTTTTCAGTAATATAAATGGAATTGTGGATAGTAAGTATGCCTAGTTTTATTTATCTTACCTAAATTACAGAATCCCGGTAACTTAAATAGTTCATCACAATNACCTAAATTACAGAATCTCGGTAACTTAAATAGTTCATCACAGTTTCACTACCCTCATTTAATAATTTCATTAAAGCAAACTTTGTCAATTAAAAGAAGATGAAATTGTATGTAAAATGTAAAGTTTCAATAACATGATAAACATCCTTTTAAAATCGAAGTCGTAAGTCTAGTTTTTTAGAGTTTGATGCTTCACACCCATCATATTAGCTATTGATGCACGAACTGTGAACAAATTTCATCTTATTGTTTTTAAGCTTTCATGCTTTATAACGATGAACTTGTTTTATTGGTTTACGAGTGATATTTTCTCATGCATAATTTTGTATTGTAACAATTAATATGAATTTAAAATTAATTTATTGCAGCATTTACTCTTACGCCAACCACTGGCAAAATAGATTGTATCTAGGACGTAAAACACATTCTGTTATTTCATTTATGATAAATGTTATCTGCCAAACGATTTTGTATTTTCAACAGTCCGGCAACGCTAATGCATGCTTGTCGTCACCATTATTGGTGGAAAAATGTATACAGCACGAGAATAAACATTCCGACTTGGCTGTGTCATTCAATCGTTTGGTTTCAGCAAAGTGTACTTGCGTTAAAATATAGTGATTCTTTGTAAACGTTATCATTGTTTGTATAAAAAGTAAAATAAATGAGGGAAGCAATTTTCAGAGGTACTTACAACATGAGCAGCAAAGATAATTTGATGAACAATCAGCAGCCGAGACACGCATTGGTTTAACAAATGGACAAAACCTCCCTTACTGAAGCCATGTGATTCACAGGGTAGCACTTACTATCCCACGTATCTCCATATATAGGAATGGTAACAGAGCAAAGACACAGGAAATATAAATTAGGCACACTTGAAAAGAAAGTTTGACAAAATTGCGTATACTTGCATAAACATTGAAGTTATTAAATTTTTGTTAGCCTGAAAATCGTTTTAGCTCTTGTTTTGTAATTAAGAAGAATATATAGTTTCTTGACAAGTTAGCCGGCTAAGACAGTTCCATGTTTAATTTGAGAGTTTAGAGATTTTTGGCGGCACCAATAGTCTTGCGTGAAAGTGGGAAGGATGAAATTTAGAAGGATGTGGAGCAACGCTGGAATGCAACGCCAAGGAAAACGAGACACTCCCTAGAAAATCCACCCAACAGAAGCATCTCCGAACACTTTATTCGCGTGTCAAAATCCGAGCGTAACACCGTCGGGAGTTGAACCGAGATACCACTGAGAGAGAGATGAGAGCCCTAGCCACTATGCCAACCACGGACCCACGTTCAACTTGGAAAACACGACATTCATCTAAGTGTGTGTCAATAATGATTAATTATTTAATCATTCATACATCAAACTATGCTTCAATAAATACATCAAAACGAGAGGAAAACATTTGTATGTTCAGTGGTTTGATAAATTACGGCTCAAAATGTGTAATATTCGTTTTAGAAGGAATGCAGAAGAGTGAAGCATGCCAACAACTCAGTACTGCGAACAATCGCGCGAGCGATCTCTCGGGATGTCTCACACTCAACTCTCCGTCCCAAGCCTCCTCGCCAGGGAACAGCCAAAAGGACACGCCTGTCCTTGAGAGCAGACAATACCTCCCCTACTGCGGCAGGCCACTGCCAGCCATCCTCTACCTTCCCGTCAGCACTTTTGGCGAGACGAGGAAAATCACATAGCGTATCGACAGCAGCACGAGACGGGCCTCAAAATGCGCAAAATATACCTACAAACTTTCAAAATAGCTTATATTGTCACTAACTATTGACAAACAGGCGGCGTGACACGAGCCGATGTGGTTTGGTTGAAGGTTACTATACAGTAAAAATTTTTAAAATATATTTCAGCCTTATATATATATACACATACATATACACGCAAACCAATATAGAAGTTATCACCTAAAGTGTATTGGTCAACGGACGTGCCCAGCGCTCCGTGCGGAGAGGAAGAGAGTTACACCCAGTATGCACTCAGAGCCGGAGGCAGTCGGAGGCAGGCTTCCGAGACACATTTAAATTACACAATCCAAGATGGTGGACGTATAACACAAATATATTAGCGATTCACACCTCAGTTGCTTTTGAGCAGTGGTCATGATAGGATATGTACTTAGTGTGTAATTACCTTGTAATTACTGTCGTTACGTTTATTGATACGGTACATTTATTACTCTCGGTATGTGTACTTATTCATTACGCAATTACTCATTACGCAATGGTCCATTACGCATTAATTAACCCTAATTAACATCGACAGGAGTCGAACCCAGGAGCACCTCACCACTCTCGTCACTTGTGTTTCGGCAACCGATCATGTAAACGTGTGTACTCATTGTGTAATTGCTATATCGGTACATGCACTTAGTATAGGTACACATACTTACTCTCGGTACATGCATTACTCTTGGTACTCGTAATGTTTATTACGCAATTACTCATTATGCAATTACACCTAATTTACTTCGGCAGGTCTCGAACCAAGGACTGGCCGACTCCTTAACCCTCCTCAAAAAATTTCAAAGTCCCGCAAATGTCGCTTGAGTGCTTTATCCACGGAAATGGTACCACCACAAGCAAAGGGCCAACCACAGCATACTTTAGAAGGGGTGGGAAACCCGTCAGTCAACCATAACACACCTCCCAGAGAGATTGGGGAGGGGGATGATCAGTTTCCCAGGTTAAAGGATACCGGCAATTTAAGTCCCTCTCCCCAACACCCCTTTACCGGTTAATCAAATGTCCCTTATGCCACTAATGACTCCCTTGCATCGTCAAACGCAGGTGCTCTCACTACTTACTTTCAAATACTGGACCACATGCGTAAATATTGTATTGTGTTGTAAATTGCTTATTAACGGCCCCCGGTTTTATGCCTGAAGGCTTATCAAGGGATGGCTTACAACCTAACTTATGACCCAACTTAAACTAACACCTATGCTTACAAGTAGGGAGCTGACGAGAAGGCAAGGCTGCGTGGCGGGGTGGTGGTCGGGTCCGTAAACCCTCCCTTGCCCCCTTCCGGCTTTTAAAGACCGCTGTCAGAGTAACGGGTCATCCTCGCTACTAGTCATCCCAAAAGAAACCGCTCTCTGGAAGTCAGTCACGAGTTAGTGTCGGTTGCGTGTGTATCAGGACGGTATATTATGGCGCAGTCTAGGAAGAAAGGGAAAACTATATACAGCGAAGCGAGGGAGGTGATCAGACATGTGATAAATAAATGTGACGAAGAAGCTACTGATAGTCAAATAAAGCATTTATTATCTCAATCCCATCTGCGTGCATGAGAATACACTGGAATTTCTATGAGAAGTGTTTCCAGAATTCGCAAAGAAGGTGCCGATGCTTGTAACAGTTTGCTGTCAACACCAGGCGCACACCGAAAGCGTCCGCATGAAAGAAATGTGCGCTGTGACTCATTGGATAGGAGAGTAATCAGAGACGTCATTCATAATTTTTGCTTAGTACAGAAACAAGTACCAACATGTCCTAAGCTTCTCGTTGCTTTGAGAGAAAAAATTGATTTTCCATGGGATGTTCACACGCTCGGGCGGATACTTAAAGAAATGAGGTTTAAATGGAAACGGTGTAACAGTTCTCGGAAACTATTAGCGGAAAGACCGCAAATTGTCCACTGGCGTTGTAAATACTTAAAATCAATTCTCCACTACAGAATGGAGGGGCGCCCCATAATTAACATTGATGAAACCTGGGTTGATAGCAACATCACATTTAAAAAATGTTGGTAAAGTGATACTGAACGTGGTGTGTTAACCAGCAGCAGTTCTTCGAACCGTTTAATTGTTGTTCATGCAGGTGGTTAAACTTTGACACCTGCCAAAGCTGAGGTATGGACGTAGGTGTTGTAATCTGTTCTGTGGCGTGAGGCGCCAACACTTAATACTAGTCCTNTTTGACACCTGCCAAAGCTGAGGTTTGGACGTAGGTGTTGTAATCTGTTCTGTGGCGTGAGGCGCCAACACTTAATACTAGTCCTCAGTGATCGGGCGTAGGAATGCTTCGACACTGTTGTTTAATGGTCCAGTTCACTAATGAATGAATACAGGATAATTCATATTTCACAAATCGAGGTTTTATTGTTGCATGAACATGTCAATTGATTCATGAACACTTGAGACAACTCCCTCCCTTTTCTACGTATGCTCCATACAATTCGCGTCGTAAAAGGGGGGGGGGGATTTTCGTCGCACTTGTTGGATGATTCTAAAAGATCCTTCACACTGCGGGATAACTACTAAATGTCCTTCACACTCGCTGGATGACTGTACTTATCTGGCTTGCTGTGCTGGTAGTTGTTCCTGCAGAGGAGGTCCGGTGAGCTGGAACTGCTCTCGTCCTGTCACGGGCGCCTCGGTGACTCGTCTCGACGTCACTCCTTCTCGGGTCGACGCAGGACTCTGTGTCTGATGGCGGCTGGCTGCCGTGCTCGTCTCCTGCGGAATCACTCCTCCCTCCCGGAATCTCATCGGCCGACTGCCCTGTTTCCTCGGACTCCTGCGGTTTTGTAGGCCCTCATTGCCATATTAAACTGCCCCCGCTTCTCCAGGTAGCCGCGGACCGCCCCCCTGGGTAATCAACCGCGGGCGTGTACTCCAGCTCCGCACTTGGGTCCAGCGTCTGCTGTTTTGTTCTGGTTTACCAGTTTCAGCACTCCGTTCTGTCCGTGCGGAAATAATTGAAAGGGGCCTCTCGTTGCGCTCGTCCAAACGCTCTCTCGGTTTTTATTGTGGTCGAAAGCCTGGGACAAAACACAGCCTGGCGAGGTCATAAATACGTCTCGCCGTTCCTGCCTGCTCGCGGAGTCTGGCGTCTGTCCTTCTATTCTGCCTGGAGGTTTGTTGTTTGGTTCGGCGTTGTGGGAATACTTCGGGATCTCCCCCTGGCCGCTGCACTCGTGTTCTTCCCGCTGTCACCTGATCCCACACCGTGACGCTATTCTCCCGTATGTCCGCCTTCCCATGCAAATGGTCGTCTTGTAGGGCCGATCTGGCGCCGTTCCCTTCGTCACGGCTCCCAGGCCCTAAATCCTGATTGATGTCGTGTCTGCCTGTGAGCTTCGTTAGAGCGTGGTACGGACGAATAAAATATAGGGACGCCGCAGGCGTCAACTTGATACATTGAAAATGCACCGAACAACAACATCCACTGTTTTAGGTAAGCGGTAAGAGTATATTCCTGATCTTAACTGTTTTCGCCCTAAATGTATGCCATCAAAATTGTTTTCAGGTCACTATGGTTGTTTCGCAGGTATTTAAGTAAAACAATTTAAGTTAAAACAGTTTAAAAATGTTGTCTTTGGCCTTACTGAAAGTCTTCAAATTAGTATTGGTAATGTAAAAGATATTTTAACAATTGTCACTATTGTGAAATGTGATTAATTTTCGTACCGGATCAGATTGCGAATATGTACAATAAATAGCTTACTTTAAAAATGTGTACTTCAAACACAATCATTTTGTAAAGCGCGTGGTCCGTTTGCCCATGGATTTTACCGCTTATTAAAGGTTACTGTCAAAAGAAATAATATAGGCGTATACCATAACATTATAGAGTATATTTGTATGCGTGTCGTATGAAAGGAAAATCTCCCTGCGAACTGATANTAGGCGTATACCATAACATTATAGAGTATATTTGTATGCGTGTCGTATGAAAGGAAAATCTCCCTGCGAACTGATACTTTTAGCACTGGTAGTACAGGTTAGAGGCAACGGTGGCGACATTGCAGCCCACCAGGCCCACCCACCGTGCCCGAATTCCAGAGTATGGCCTTCTCGTGAGCACTGGACAGTACCTGGTATTTGAACCCAGAACCTCCTGCACCCCAGACCGGCGGCGCATCAACCGACTGCACCACGGGAGGTCGACCACGCTCAAATAAATATTTCAAGTTTTACAGTTTTATTTTTTTGTGTCGTGTTGAACTTATTTTATCAGGATGTTTATACCATCATTAAGCATCAACAAATGCACTAACAAACACTGTTACTATCCTAACTGTCACAAAAATTACACACAAACCCTCAAACAGTATTTCCTAACGAAGACAATTAAAAAGTGTCCAAAGAAATAAATACAGTTTATTCCACTAAATATTTTGTTGGCATTCTAATTTCATTTGGCGTAACAGAGACGAATTGTTTATTCAAGCGTGTATTTGGTTAGAAGAACAAAAATTAATTTTTCTTCTTTTCAAATTATTTGTACTTAAGCCAATATTTTGTTGGGGCAACTAAATAAATTTTTGACCCTATACGAACAAGTATTTTGTTGACTGAAACAAACTTTTCTCTCAGTGTACTTGCCAGCCGGCAGCCCAGCCAATAGGAACTATTTTGCAGCACGCGATAGCCATTCAGACACAAGACCCGCTCTCAGAGCGTCGTGCAGCTAATCAGAGGATGTTTAAGCTCAAACAAAAGAAACTACTATGCCATTTTACCTTTATGCACTTACGTATTCTGTGATACAGTTAAGTTTAATTGTATGCATAGCCTATCTGAAAAAAAAATGTACAAAACAGTTTACAATGAATACTGCGATGGAGAATGATATCAAAACTTTGTCGTCCGATTTATCCATTTTCTGGTAGCCCTAACAGTAGCAGGGGCTGCAATTTTACGTCGGAGTTTGGGTAGGAAGGCTGCAATGTGTGTGCTAATTTCCAGCAACTACGTACGTGTTTACAGCACCGCCTTTTTTTGTTGGCCGTCCGAGTCACGCACGTACCCGATAACGCCAAGAGGAAAGGGTAGAAAATTGACGAGTCTATCAAAAAGCGTCCTCGCTTTCCACGCGAGTTTCACCGAAAAGTGGAACTCACGCCGAAATATCAGCGCGCGGAAAGAGCAGACTTTGCCGATAGTTACCAAAGTCCATAGTTACGTATCTATATGATGATAGCTGCATGCAATATCAATTTTTATGTATTGTATACTAATNTTACCAAAGTCCATAGTTACGTATCTATATGATGATAGCTGCATGCAATATCAATTTTTATGTATTGTATACTAATCAACAGTAATTAATTTCATTACTTATAAGCCTAACGTAAATTTTGGAGCAAGCTCTTTTGCATTACTAAATAATTAAGTTAATTTTAGAAATGTAAAACAAATATGCTTAAATTTTTACTTAATTTATATTTAATTCTACTTTACTATCGANTACCAAAGTCCATAGTTACGTATCTATATGATGATAGCTGCATGCAATATCAATTTTTATGTATTGTATACTAATAAACAGTAATTAATTTCATTACTTATAAGCCTAACGTAAATTTTGGAGCAAGCTCTTTTGCATTACTAAATAATGAAGTTAATTTTAGAAATGTAAAACAAATATGCTTAAATTTTTACTTAATTTATATTTAATTCTACTTTACTATCGATATTGAAAAAGCGTTTGCAATTTATCAGTAAATTTTCTCCAGTAGCGTGTTGATAAACCCCGAAAAAATTCACAAGGCCGTAAAACGTGCTCTCAAACAAACACCAGAGTGGTAAAGCGTGAAATCTGTCGACTAGGAACAGCTGCCATTTCTGTCTGCTTTGTTATCTCGGTATTAACGGCATACGTGTTAATCAATCATAAAAACAATTCGTCAACTGATTGTGCTAATCGTTGTCTGTAATTGGCCTCTAAACAGCCAAACTCTATCAAAATCAGTTCTGTTTTTATACGAATGTGAAAAGTTTACTGTTGCAAATGTTTTGGTAAATATAATTTTTTTGCGATAAAACGTGCTCTTTGATAATGACATTAAGAGTCCAAGAAGGTTAACAACTGGAAATTCTGTTCGTATTGTTTTTCAATAACTGTTATAACTAAAAAAAAGGGATTTACTACTTAAAAAAGGTTTAAATATGTTTCTCGGGTAGACCTACACGATCTCCACCAAATATCCCCTCACCATCCTTACCGATTTCCCATGCTGCACTCTCCTCGGTGTAATTTTCTCCTTGAGAAAACCAGGAATTTGCCATTATACCATATTAAGATTATGATAAATTAAGTTAGTTTCTGCGTAAAATTTCATCTATTACAGCTCACGCAGGCTGAACTCCCTATTTTAGTGGCGCGTAGGAAAGATTTCACAGCCGCCAGTAAACTCATTCCGCCGTGATTTGTTCATTTACTGCGGCCTCGTGAAAAGTCAATTTTATGCTTGACGGAGTTACACGCGGGACTGTGATTTCTTTTTGTTGCGATTTTACTACCGCTTCGGAGTGCTCCAGAATGCAGCAGATCAAACTACGTTCCAGCTGCAGAAGAACTGAAGTGCCTATGTAATTTTTTGAAGTGTAATAAACTCATATCCGTAATGCCGTCTGGCTTAAACTACCAGAGAACGGATTGTAACAGTAGCATCATGAGGTAGGTCAGCTGGGTTTAATGTCTCGTCGAAAGCGAGTCATTAGAGACGGAGTTAGTTGCTCAGAGAAGCAAGTACGGGGAAGGAATCGGCCATGGCCTGTGTTAAGAAACCTTCCCANCAGCTGGGTTTAATGTCTCGTCGAAAGCGAGTCATAGAGACGGAGTTAGTTGCTCAGAGAAGCAAGTACGGGGAAGGAATCGGCCATGGCCTGTGTTAAGAAACCTTCCCACCATTCTCCGGGTGTGATTTCGAGAAACATGGAAAACAGGAATCAGGATGGACGGTCGAACCGGGATTCGAAACCTGGTCCTCCCGAATTCATACGAGCCGAAGGTTTACCACTGTGCCACCTAGCTCAGACATGAGAGTAAATTTTTATTATTGTAACTGGGCAACAATGTAGCATACCTTCTTTTAAATAAATCAATTATGTAAATCGGCTTATTTTCTCATTTGCTACATTAAAATTTCCATTTTACCTTTTATAAACAACAACTAAGATCACTGTATGAACTAAAGCAGTGTTATAGATAAGTGCAATTTTTTGTATTCATCACAACAAAATAGGTCATTGACCGAACAGTTCTCATAGTGATAAGTTACCAGTAACACAAACTAAATGAATGTGAGGTACGTTAGCTTGTCTATTTACACTAAAAACGTGAACACGAAAATCGCAGCAGTCGTACACAGACAAAAAGTGGCCTCTGCAACAGGTAACACAAGTGGGAATTGAGAAATCACAACAATAACGTGGAATAACATACAAATTTTAAATTTCTAGCTTCTCGCAACCAAACTGTAACCCCACCCTATAATAGGCAACTCAGAAACTAAAATCAACATTGTGTTTTTCTGTTTTCAACTATTTGCACAGCATTGCAGTGCTTCACTTGTCAACAAGTGACGAACTTGTTGTAGCTACCTGTCTCAACACATAAGCGACAAAACACAGTTTATAGGAAATTTTCATTTGTAAAGTCTTCATATGCTGTGGTAATTAATTTTTTTTCCCCCATTTTAAACTATTATTTATAGGTAACTACATTTTACCTTTACAAAGTTGGCTCAACGAAATTATACCTACCAAATGCCAACAGTATGTTTTCCAACAAGTAAATAACACATGGGCAACAATGTCAACTTTAAATAAGAAATGACTTGCGTGATAAAAAGCGTATATTTTATGCAAACATGCGAAATTATGGTTTTATTTGATCAGAAATAAGGCAATTTTCATTACTGGCATAATATTGGTTACATGTTAGTTCAAAAAGAAATGATTTCAGGTTTTTCGAAAAGGGTCATATTTTATAAAATACAAGAAAATGCCATTCTTGAATTCAAAACGTATGTTTCTAAATTTGACATATAACATTGGTTGCACAACGTTGGCCCAACACAAAAATACACACCACTTACCGATAAAAAAATTTTCAACTTGTTACCAACCATCAACCAACCATTTTAATGTTAAAAACAAATACGCTTGAGATATTTTCTTGCATTTTTTGATTTAGTGACACCATTCTCCGTAGGATGCTATGTAATCTCGTAACATTTTCGTGAAAGTAAATTTTTGTTCACATATTACGTTGGGCCTGCACTGTGTTCATGTGTGTGCTCCAGCGTAACAACTAGCCAACCTTTAAAATCAAACGCCAATCGCTGTGCCAGCGTAGGACGCTACTTTTTGGGGTTACGATTGTTCAATCGACAGTAGAAATCGCCCTGTCAGAATAAAACACTATTTTAAGCTGTTCACGGTGAACTGAGCTTTCTTTGAAAGCTCTGCATAATATCCACTTGTATGAGCATTGTGTGTTGTTCCGCCATTATATAACATTAGCATTGTCATAAGCTTTATCACCTTACTCATGCGTCTGTCTATTGGAACTGTGAAATTATTATAAAAGCAAATACTTCACAAATTTTCTAATTCTTAAATTTATTTGCATTAATAAATAATCCGAAATAAATCAGTCAGTATTCACAAATTTTTTTAAAGACTTTTAATTCAACGTTCAGACATGAGATTACTTTCCCTCTGCCATCAACTGGATTGAGCGCATGCCACTCAGTGTTTCTGTCTAAATATATGAAGGCAATGCCAGTGATATTTTTCTAAGGTTGATTTCATAAGTGAATGATTACGTAAATATTCACGTGTTCCGTGTATCCGCTTATCCGGCTTTGATTGAGTGACGGAGAGGTTTTTCATGTGCCTTTTGAGTACACGTTATTCAAGGCAAACTTGAGGATTTTATCACAACGGTTTAGAAAAATAGAAGGTGCATTATGTAAAAATGATATGAATTTTGAACTTGTAGTTCTTTCTGCTTTTCGCGGAGAGCATAAAACTCGGGCCGCATGCCCACTGGTCGAGTCGACGGCTTTCAGGCATGTATTATTCAGCCCCGATACGCTCGCTTTTGTGGTTGTGTTTACGCTGCGTATTTGAGTTTCGTCTTGTTTGTGCTCCCCTGGAGAGAAATAAGCGTAAATGTAAACATGTTGAAAATTGGATGTCGTCTGCTTTCCACGAGCTCTTTCGCGAAGTGATGGGAAAGGTAATGCAGCTCTCTCTCCTTCTCTCCCGCGCGGATTCTATTTTCGACTTTAATTCGTACGCAGTTAGAAATAATGGAGACGTCCTTCTGCATTACTTTCTCTTCATCGGCCGTGCGAAACTTACTCCGCGATGTTTCCTTGACGACAGGCCGTATTAAGAGGAGAGAGAGGACTTTCCAACAAATTAAATTCCTTTGGAAAGTCTCCTATCCTAACTCTGCCATCCTTCTGACTTCGTTTCAGTTCGACAAATACTTTATAACACAAGTAGGCAAGCGTTTCTATATCTTATCTACGTCACAGTTCCAATTTAAATTACGTAATAAAATTTAACTTTAAAAATGCTTTCTTCCATTGTACAGGCCTGTATGAACTTTACTTTTGAGTTTTTAGTATTTTTCGCTAGATAACTTAATTTATTTGTCTTAAAGTTTTGCGATCGCTGGACATTTACTGAAGTCAATTTTAATTGTACGATAATTCAGTTATATTTTCCTGGAATTCTTAGTTTGTGTAATATATTATATCACATTCATGGGCAATAGTTTAAAGTATGAACATTACGTAGCTCGCGTAAGATAATATATGATTTTAGTAAATATAAAAAAAAAGTTTTACAATAAAAAAATTAAAAATAAATATATATTCATACTATTGATGCCAGAATATTATCAGGGATTAGGAATGCTGATAAACTGTTACAATAACACAATGACAAAAACCACAAGGAATTGTTATAAAGTTAGTTTACAAATAAAATTAACAATAAGAGAGAACAGTTGAAAAAGTAGTCGGAGCTCTGATCAAAAGTATTTTTGCTCAATGTTTTAAAAAGTGTTAAGGCAATTTAAAATGTGCTATTTTTTATGTAGGTTCTAGTACGCGAGTGAGGAATAAACCACACGTTTAAGAAATTTCCTCATTTTATTCAGTGCCATACTGTCAAAAAAATGTTCGGTGATATTACGGAAAACTATGGGCAAAAAAATATCTCGATAAATTTAAGGACGCTTCATTTAAGTTGGTTATATTAATTCCGTAGTTGTGTGCAAACAGTAGTCTACCTTCATGAAAACTTAATCATGGCTAGTTGACTTCCTTTAATTCATGTTTTTTTTTTATTAATTTATGTTATTTGAAGGACTTGTTGGAAATTTATTTACATGCTCGTTATGTGGTTATTATTCTGACATAAACCATTAATATAAACCAAAAATTCTTTTTTCTCCAACAAAGCTATAATCATAAACAAAAATGCTACGAGACAAACACCGTGCCTGTTAAATTCATTCTCTCCGTGTACAACAGTGCTGAGGTAAATTATGTTCACAGTTCGCATCCTGTTCTATGTCCTATATTTTTCAATGTTGATTTGAATCAGCCGTTCTGTCTCAAGTTCGTACCCGTTTGACAATTAGAATATTTATTATTTTCTTTATGTGAGTTAATGAATTCTTGAACAATCAGTGTGCACTCTAAAATGGACGAAAATTTTTTTTAGGTGGAAGTATGGCTGAACTTGAAAGTTGGTGCCCGGTGAAAAGGGCTGAAATTTAGAAGTAAGTACCTCTGGATACATATGGAAATAACTTTGCTTAAAATAAAACGCGGACTCAAACTTTCTTTATATTGATCTGCATTTATGATAGATACAGAATTATATCATTAAAAATCCTTACTTTATTAAGACGCTCAGAGGAAACAATTTCTGAAATATTTTGTATTGTGACATACTGTTAATACTAGAATATTTTTTTGTTCTTTGGCCACAAACATTTTGCTACAGATAATAAGGCAAGAGTGATTATTTGTAACCATTCCCATACAGTCTTGTGAATGATTAATTTCCGTTTTTTCGGGCATTCAGAATCGAAATGCGTAGGCCAGTACTCATTTCAGCCTAGTGGAATGAGGAATAAAATGTATGAATGACACGACTGTATCTGCAAAAGTCTGTCGCCAGAAATTAAAAAAACGTCGTGTTTATCTAATAAAAATAACGCATTCCTCTTGATTTATACCGACGTGCCGACTCCTCTACAGTGTGAGACATCAGTGAATTGTCCTGCAGTTGACGTCACCTCGCAAGCAACATTTCTGGGTTTCTTGTGAGTGTTCGCGACACATCACGTTTCTACTTGCCCCTCTCCCCTCTCTTGTTGATGCTACCTGGGCCGTGATTATAGGTGAATAGAGCTTATATTTTCCACACGTGGGGAAGGCAGGAGCGGATCTGGACTTTCTGTTTGGGGATGGGTGTCACTTCTGCATTGTGCTGGTGCAAGTCCAGACTTTCGAGTCGTGGCATGGCATTGTACAGCAATAATGTTAAATAACAATTTTGAATTAATAAAATAAAATCAGTATTTAAAACAGTTATGGTATGATTTCATTTCAGTTTTGAATTCACATTACAGTTTAATAAAAATGTAAAGGTTTTTTTTTGTTTTGGTAAAAAAATGGGGGATGGCGGTATGTCCCGTGTAACCCCTTCCCACTCCTCCTAAGGAGTACGTGAATATTTGGGCGGCTCGTAACATCGAGGTCTTGAGAGTCGATGAGGATGAAATGAGACGAAAAAGGAGCAGCGCCAAAATACAAGGGCGCAAGGGCGGGGAAGCTGGATATCTATCTCCAAGAAAACCCGCTGACCAGCGGCATCGTCCGGCACGATTCCCAAATGTGAAAATGGTGGAGGAAANTTTTACCGAATCCGCCCCTGAAAGGTGACGAGCATCGATGAAGTCCTGTGGATTTTGTCCTCCACATTCCGTCGCTTTATACGTCCTCTCTTCGAGGGACAGTGGCCGCGTCTAAAAGTAGGGTCTCTTTACTGGAAGAAGTCACTTTGTCTACAGTTTGATCCTTGGCACGCAGTGTGTACACTTTCCTGGCAACGAACTAGTAGTCGAGGGTCCGCGATGAATAGCGGGAGGACGTGCGGTACACACGAGACGCCTGAATTGCGAGCAGTTCTGTAGCTACCTCACGCTCTCTCCGGGAGGTCGCGAGAGGCGAAGTTGTTCTTAGCGACCACCGCTCCTCCCCGACCCCTTTTTTTTTCACGACGCTCCCTCGGNGTTCTGTAGCTACCTCACGCTCTCTCCGGGAGGTCGCGAGAGGCGAAGTTGTTCTTAGCGACCACCGCTCCTCCCCGACCCCTTTTTTTTTCACGACGCTCCCTCGGGAACCTCTTGAATGGGCCGGTGCTCGCCGTGTTGACACACGGGCGGGGACAGCTCCCTCTCCGCGTCACCGTCAAAGGATTGCAACAATGCGCGTGCGCGAGCTAGCAGGAGACCTCGCTCCGCTTTGATGGGTGGTTGGAGCGTGTCTTCTGCGCAAGAGAGCTGAATGTCAGTTATAAATTAATACCGGGGCTTTTCCCCGGGTCCACCCTCCCCATGTCCCCTGGCAACCCTGGCGACGCTCTCGGCATTAATATCCTGCTGCGTCCTTGCCCGCGCCGCGACCTTCAATGCGAGTTCTTCCCCCTAGTTCCGCAAGGACTTGGCGTCCTGACCGTAGAGGATCCTGACGTCGCCGACGACCGACCGGCGGGCGCACGTAAACCAGATGCCGGTACTAGATAAGAGGAATGAATACGTCTGTCGGGCGCGACTAAAACCCTACAGTTTACGACCGGGGGCTCGGTGTAATTTCACTCGCTCAAAAGACCCGGAACCATTTATCTCCTACCGGTCCGTGATAGCCTGGACTTCTGGGGCCTGCTACTAAAAAAGGCGATTCCACTTATGAAGACGTCTGTAAAGAATTTATGGACTCTGAAGTTAAGTAAAAGGAAAATATTACACACGTTTCTATACGCATGGATATTATTTTTTAAAAGTGTGAGGCGCTGTTTTGGTTTAGTAAGGATTTATGCGATCTGTACGTTCATGGTGAAAGTGGCTCCCGCGCCGCTTGTAGTTTTAAATTGCGTTTTATTGAACTTCCATAAGAGCACTCTAACCGATAGGAGTCACGTTTCTAACTGCCTTGGATACTCTGCGTGGGAGGAAGATTTATATTTGTGGCTGTAGACTACACAGGAGGAAGAAGTGCCGGGGAAACTATGTAAGATGTTGTGAAATGATAATAATAATAACTGACAATAACAACCTAAATAAATGCCCACATCATTTAACGCAATACAGCTGTCGAAGTGAAATGCATAAAATACAATGTACGAGTATTTTTAAGTTCACGTTGTGATTGCCGTAATTGTCAAAAGCATGGCCAGTTGCTACAATTTGAACTCGACAATAGGTTTTGTGCAGTTTTTTGTATTTTTATGAAANGATACTCTGCGTGGGAGGAAGATTTATATTTGTGGCTGTAGACTACACAGGAGGAAGAAGTGCCGGGGAAACTATTTAAGATGTTGTGAAATGATAATAATAATAACTGACAATAACAACCTAAATAAATGCCCACATCATTTAACGCAATACAGCTGTCGAAGTGAAATGCATAAAATACAATGTACGAGTATTTTTAAGTTCACGTTGTGATTGCCGTAGTTGTCAAAAGCATGGCCAGTTGCTACAATTTGAACTCGACAATAGGTTTTGTGCAGTTTTTTGTATTTTTATGAAANTTGTCAAAAGCATGGCCAGTTGCTACAATTTGAACTCGACAATAGGTTTTGTGCAGTTTTTTGTATTTTTATGAAACCTTAATACAAGAACCTTTTTCGTAGGGCGATAAAAACGTGCAGACTTCTAGCGCATAAAAAGTGTTTCTCATTGCATCACACCAGTAAGAACAGATTCTGTGTGCAGTGTTTTTTTTTTNACTTCTAGCGCATAAAAAGTGTTTCTCATTGCATCACACCAGTAAGAACAGATTCTGTGTGCAGTGTTTTTTTTTGTCAGAGAAAGGTTTGACTGGCTGGTATACTTTTCTTTTTCCTCTTGCAGCTGGGCCAAATTTTGTANTTTTTTTTTGTCAGAGAAAGGTTTGACTGGCTGGTATACTTTTCTTTTTCCTCTTGCAGCTGGGCCAAATTTTGTACGTCAACAAGCAGCCACACAGAATGCCTGGAATACATATTCGCTTGTAAGGAGCACAATGAGTTTTTCGCAGATCTAACAAATTAACGAATAATGAGAGTAATTCGAGTATACAGAGTACAGTGAATTAGGTCTTGAAAACATTGAGTTTGACAATTTTTCTAGTATGTACTGCGTAATTAGGGTCATTTAGTATATGCACGTAGGGATGTTAAGGGGAAACATTTAAAAGTCCTTAAAATGTATGGTTCAAAATGCACAGTCAAGTAAGTGTTAATGTGCTAATACATTCTATTCAACCTTTTCTATAGCAGCCCCAAAAATTATAAATATGTCACGAAGTGATCAGATTTGGCACAATGTAACAAAGAAAAGTTTAACTGAAACCAAATGGCGTGGTGGCTCTTTGATGATGACTCACTAATTCTCTGATTGTCTGCGCGAGGCACTGAGAACGGGCTTCGTATTGTCGGCCACTGTATGCTGCGAAAGATACTCTATTGCCTGGTCTGCCGGGCGGCAAGTAGGTTAGCAAGCGCCAATTGGCGAACGGCCTACGAACAGTATTCTGGCCAATAACGCCGTTATTGCTGGCATGTGGTAAAACGGCTGTTTCAACTCTATATTATTAAGTACCATGTGGTTATGTGGCAGACCCTGCAATTGTTTTAATCTCCATTAATATTTCGAATCAGCGAAGAATTCTTTGATGTTAGACGCAATTATGGGCTATTCGCGATTTCATCGCACTTTTTGAATGAAACATTTGAAAAATCACCACATGTATGTCCGGTTTGGTTGTTTCCTAAATGTGTCATGGATCATAAGAGTTTTATACTTCTGTAAGGACTAACGTAAAAGTACATTATTTTGGGGTTAAATTGAACTTTCACGTATATTTTATTCATAAATTGTAATATTTTATTTTCAACTTAGTATGAATAAAGGCAGGGGGATAATAGATGTGTCATTAATGCCTAGTAAGAAATAGTTCTTATGCAAAGTATTTTTAAACTGAGTGCGCATGAATTCGTTACGTTGTCCCTTTGGTAAAACTCGCTAAAATTGCTTAAGCCATGTTTGCATGAGGCGGAGGAATATCCTGAAAGTATAACTTTACCAGAGCTTCAGAAAAGTTGGAAGTAACAGTGAGTAAACCATATCATAAATCAGTAAAATACCTAAGGTATAACGATGAGTATTACATCGGCCATCGTAAAAAAAATGGTATTTGCTACACGACTGGTTTCAAGAGTGGCGTGTAGACCTACTTACATATTCTGTGATATGGTAGAATTTTCCAAAGGAAGAAAAGTTGGATAAAGGCGTCCTTCCGCATCCAACCGATAGAGGCCGCCTTCCGTTACTGCTGACGAGCAATGAATTCACCGATGGTCCATCAGTGTTCGTCAGCAGTAAGGTAACAGCAGTAAACGGTAAATATTTTGTTCGTCAGTAAGCTTGTAGTTTCGGAACGCTTGGGTGTGATATTCATTATAATTATATAAAAGGGACGAAATTTTTATTTAATTACAAAATCGAATTACTCTCTTGATTTAAAATACTGCTTACAAATAAAAACTGATACTTGTTTTACTGAAGAAAATAAAAAACATAAATTCTGTTTTAAGTTTATTTAATGATGCTTCCATCTGCAAATCGGTTAATATTCGCGAAGAACCTTAAACTTGAATCGCATGCCAATATCGCGTTTAATTGGCGCTGCACAAACACTGCAGCTCTCAGTAAACTCGGTGCTTTCAGTAATCAATCTAGCCTTGCACAGGAAACAACACCACGGAACACAGTGTCAGTGATCATCTGTGCTCGTCAGCCGTATAGAAACAATAGCTGGCATTACTGTAATAACTGACCCGTGAAATACGCGAGTTACAGAAGGCGGCGAGAGTTGCAGACCGATACGGGGCGCATCCAGGAGTAATCTGTCTTCGCCTTGTGCTTCCCCAAAGCTCGCTGTCTTTACGTCAAGAAACGTGTCTCACGAGCATCAACCAGAGGCGAGTGACACAGTAAAACACTCAAGAAGTATGGATGTGATTGACCCGTTAGATAATTATTACCTTTCGGCAGTCCCGTAATCAATTNAAAGAAGTATGGATGTGATTGACCCGTTAGAGAATTATTACCTTTCGGCAGTCCCGTAATCAATTTTTTTGACTTTATTAATATTTGTCTAAATATTTTATAGACCATCGTAGGTGGCTTCCGTTACATTTGCAATGAAACAATAATTTTGCAGCTCTCTTTGGTATTGTCTAGATGATTAATGGTAAGGTAGAATTATNTTACATTTGCAATGAAACAATAATTTTGCAGCTCTCTTTGGTATTGTCTAGATGATTAATGGTAAGGTAGAATTATAGTTTAACGTCGTAATGACGAAGTCGTAACTTTTTCTTGTTTCTTTTATTCTAACCAGTCCTGCGAGTCAGTCGTTATTATAGTTGCATTTATCACTTACATGACTATATCGGGATACAGTTATAGCGATGATAGTTTACAAATTTTTCTGGCCTCTCGGTCAACTCGTAACTTTTTTGGTTGACAGCCAACCAGTGCACTCTAAATTCGAACCAGAGGAAAATCACTGATTCGCAGTGAAACGCAACAATTCGAATCAGTGAACATGGCTCCACTTAGAATCAGTGGAAAACCACAGGCTGTTTCAGTGAAACAATTTCACTGATTGAAGAAATGACGGCTAACTGACTTGCGGAGAATCAAATGTTATTTTTATTGAATTTAACCAAATAATTATGATAAATGAACACATTTCGGATAATCATACTTTATGTTGTGCTATTTAAAGTATTTTAAAAGAAGTAAAAAGAAATTCGGGACATATATGATTTGAACACACAGCATCCTGCTTTTATCTCGTTACACTACCAACGCAGCTACCAATTTATAGTTGAACGCAATTGTGTGTGTTTGTGTGTATATATAAATATATATATATACATATATATAAATTCATTATTAAAATATGTAGGTTTAAATTGTAAGCATATGTGCTATCTTTTCGTTTTTAATTTTAATTTGTAACATTAGTATTGTTATAACATGTAGTACCTATGAATGCACTTACTCCACCACATTTAATACCTTCAAACCAAGCACTATGATGATCATGTGAAAACGAAAGGAGATATGTAGAAACGAAATGAAAGACTGAATGTTCATGCTGCCTCACAAAATGGCATTATAAAAGACCAAACTCATATAAAAAATGTTTTATGGGTTTCATAAATCTGTCAATTATTTCATTTGATACACGTTGTTTAACTAATCCATCATTTAGAATACGAATCACTGAAAAACAGAGAATGAAATGGCTGATTAATCTGCGGAAAAGTCACTGAATTAATAAGTAAAGGAACACTGGAATTTTTTCACTGATTTATCAGTTAAATCGATTGAAATGACTATTTAATAAGTCAGGTGCCGTTAACTGATTTCAACAGTGAAATTCTTACTGATTCAAATCGAGAGTGTAATGAATGTTGTACAGTAAAGTCAGCGTTCCTGGTGTCGCGTTGACGTATATGACTGTGGTGAGTAATACTTCTACCGTGGCCAACAAAACTGGTGTTCGTGCAGTGATGCACATGGATGACTAACCTTCTTGGTAGTCTCGAAAGCCTGGAAACTAGCGCAGACCTCAAACAGGTAACCCATGAACATGAGTAGCTTGACCGCGTGTTCACGAAAACACGATAAACGAACGAGTTGATACGCAATGCTATGTAGCCGACGAAGCCGTGCCCGGGAGGAGAGTTGAACTTGCGGTTTATCGGTTGGAAGGAATGCACTATTACCTCCGCGCCTTCGAGCGTCAGCGGTGGTGATATCACAGCAAGTAATCAGATGCCAATACGGCGCTTCAAGTCTCGCGTCAGCTGGCGAGACTTTTCATAATTCCCTTAGGACAAGCTATAAGCAATTTTGGAAAGCTGACATGTTAGGTTAGGTTAGTTTAGTTTCAATTGCATAAATGTATAATTTAAGTTTACGGCCATTTGTTAATGCGTTAAACATTAAATAAATATCAAAATGGCCTTCAACTGATTTTTATTACGATATTTTATTTTGTTCCAGGGTTGCTGCCATGTCTGGGAATATTAACAGCTATTATCTTGACAATCCAACTTCATCCGGTCTTAATATTGTATTACATAGAATGTTATAGCCAGGCTAATCGCGGCCTCCGACGGTGATACTAGTAGTATGCTGCTCACCATTGTGGTCCAGAAAAACATATTTTATACTACTTCCACTTTTTTACTTTTTCGGTAATTTTTTTTTAGAAAAAATACTATCTTTCCCACCAATTTTGTGCCCTCCCACTGTGTTAAAATAACCCCCCAAAACCTGTAGTAGTTAAAAAAAAGGAGCCAAATAAGTGAAATCCAGTGAAAATGACTTCACTGGTAATCAATGTCAGATACAGTATTACTATGATGGATGAGTTTCACTCATAATATGTGATTCATACCGAATGTTGAAAATTCCATTTACAATAAGTCACTTGCTGCCAGTTAATTTTCTTGGTTCGCTATTCGGTAGTGGGTTATTAACTGACTTTCAGTGAATGCCATTTCACTGACTGATATCACTTAATCGAACTTTGAGTGTAACATTACCATATACTCAATGACTTTATACACCCATCGATCAAGTGTAACTGTGCACATAAAAAAGTCTTATGTTCTTGCAACAAAATATTACTACTGAGGCATTTCTTTAAACGCTTACGTTGTAGTAAAATTAATGTCGTGACATTGTTAATAATGTTGTCAATTTCCAAAGTGTTGTATTTTTATAATGCAAATATGCTGTTGAAGTGTTATAGTTAATAAAGCCTCTAGGTAATGATGCCGCAATATAAAGTTGTATTGCGCTAAAAAAAAAAAACAGTAAGAACATCATGTTTAGTGTTACTGCGACATTAAAGAAATGTCCAATCAAAACAAAATTACACTGACATGACGTCGTAAAACGGCGGATAGTAGTGAAAAGAAATTACCTCGTAAAATGAAACTACTACATTAAATTTTAAAGCATTGTATGAAAACTAAATGTAGCTTAGACCAGCTCTCAAGCCTTGCAGAGCAGTTTACGTGTGCTAATTATGCATATATTTATAGAGCATTATGTCAACGTAATAACTACAGTTTATCGTTAAATTGTGCTGATTACCCGCAGTGTGAAACACAGTCACACGTGTTAAGACAAAGAAGTTGGTAGGGCGTCAGGTCGTCAAGGCGCGTGTTCAATTCCACCCCCAGTAATTTTTTTTTTTTTGTTGGCGATAATTATTTTTCTGACAAAATAATTTTACGTAATTTATTTAGTATCGGTATAATTTTAAAACAAAGAAAATACAAGAAATTTTTTAACACCGATGTTAACATCAATTCAATACAAAATATGTTTTACCACAACATAAACACCACCTTAATGTTGAAAGAACAATAAGGAGGTAATGTTATAAAAGTACTTAATGTTACATTATTATTAATAGCTTAACAGTATATATTAACAGTTACATTAGTAGCTGAATGTTCACAGATAACAAAAAATTACTGTTGTATTAACATTAATAATTTTGTCACAAAATTACACTTTTTTCTGCGTGGATGTGTAACTGTGAATATTTTTGGAACATAAATATGTTTTAATGTGCTACCTCTAATGATTTATTGCCGTACATTTAAACGTTATGCATATTATTCATTAAAACTTGGAATTATTGTCCTTACATCAAGGCATACTCTCAACAAAATTGGCTCGCCTTATATTACTGCAACTTTTACTAGGATTACGACAGTCAGTGTGTCTGTTAAAATAATCCTCCAAAAGGCAAAAATTATTTTCCAAGGTAGATTTCGGAATAGTTTAACTAATGAACATTTTCCTTAATGACATATTCGTTAGAGCGAGTGATATTTTACGAAAAAAGTCTAAATGTAATGACTCGCTTATGGACATTCGAAATTAAAGTCTGATTGTTTGCTTCTAATTGCTGTTCACAGTAACTTAACCAATTTAAAATCAATTTTTAAAAATCACCGCCCATTACAACATTTATGCTGCACTACACATGAGCATGCAGGCCGCTAGTCAAGTAAGCAGTGAATTATTAAAGACAGTTCTTAATTCTTGACATTTTACTGTATTGCGAGTGGTATTATCAAATTTATGACCACCAGTAACATTCATTTTCCTGACTGGAAGTGGTGGTTCTTGTAAATTTAATATACAAGTTTATAACTATTCGATTGTATAAATAATAATTTTTAACCTCAAACTTTTTTGAAGTCGGAATGTCCTATCACACTATAAATTCGAATGAGTGGAGAACCGCTGATTCACTGTCAAATTCAATTATTCGAATTAGTAAGAATGGCTCCACATATAATAAGCTGAAAACCACTGGTTATTTTATTGAAACAAGTGACAGCCAACTGCATTCTGCGTATTAAATATTGTTTTAATTGGATTAAGTCAAATCGTTACGACAAATAAACATATTTCCTATAGTCGCCATTTATAATATGCAATTTAATCTAATTAAAAAAATTTAAAATAATAATTCCGCAGTTCCGAAGATTTGATTCCATAGTATCTCGCTTACAGACTGTTACCTTACCATTTTTGATATGTAGCTTTAAATTGTATGCCCTTCCTTCAGTTTTTAGTTCAGTTGGTAACATTAGGTTTGTTAATACAAATAGTATGTGTGAACGCACTCATTTTACCACATTTAACTAACATATTTTTCTCTGCTAAACTTTTCAACGACACACGAGACGGTTTGTTTTCCCACACCTTCGCGATAACCACATGCTATACAGGCTGTTCACGGTAAACTGTGGAGCAGAATTTAAATCACTACTTAGATCTACTTGAATACACATTGTGTGTTCTTGCACCAGACACAAAATTAACATTACCATGGGCCTCATCAAATTATTCAAGCGTCGCACGTCGATCAAGGGAAATTGGGAAATTTGCTAATTTTCCACGCATATGCATTAAAAAACAAAACAAAAAAAGCAACATAAATAACTGTTCTATTCACAATTGTTTGCGTAACGCTATTAATTAAACACTAATACATGGAACTACTTTTCTCTCTGTCGATACCAACTTTACTGGACGCACGTCATTAAAATACATGCAAGTATGGGAAGTGACGTTTTTCAAAGGTTGATTTCAAAAGTTACCGATTGACCTGAGATAGCCTATATTTAATTAACCAATTGTTCTACAAGGTCAGCGCCTCGGAAAGCGAGCATAAGGCCCACCGGAGCGCTTTGATGCTTGGCGAATGCCTTCGCCCCTCGCACGCATGCTGCTCTACGGCGGGGCCCAGTCCGTGGGGCGTGCACGCCTGGTGTGCATTGTGTTAATTAGCCGCGGAATGTTTCCCAGCGATGCGAAATGTGCGCGCGCGCCCTATCCAAATAAACATCTGCCGCACCCTGCCCCCCTTCTGCACGTCATCGCCAACTCCACTGTCGGCGCGTGCAGCATGCGCTNGACTATTGGTCGATAAACAGCCTGCACCGCCGCACTAATTCTGACCTTGTGGACTGGCCGTCCTACTCCCCGCGTCTTTGCCACGTTGAACCAATATTTGAACTGATCGAAGAAAAATAAATATTGGTTTTGAAAACTATCGAGTCCAGTTAAAAATCTTGCTTATTTACTGAGTCAACGTTGATAGAAAAGTTTACCCCTTCGTTCACTATTAATGGCCTATTCGTAACGATTTAATACTTTAAAATGAAACTCGCTAACATAATTTAAAATTGGCAGGTGCAATACTAATTATTTAATATTAATGAGTAGTGTAGTGCAACCAATTAATTCAAACATTTAATAATCTTCTCTAATGGTAATTGTAAAATAGAGTGGCAAAATACAGACTATCTGCTCTCGATTAATTTATTTGTTTTCTTTAAGTAGCAGGGCATGAGTCAAACTACCGAAAGGTGAAAATCACTGCAGTTAATGGATTTGAATATAATATCTACAGTGCTATTTCTATTCAGAAATGTCAAATAGTTTGGCACAGAAACAGTTTTTTTTTTCAGTAGAAAGGTTTTTTGTTTGTTTATAATTTTTGAGGTCACTGAGGTCTGATGTCCTTTCGTCCGTGATGTTCACAGTTTGAAAATCAGGCTAGTCGTGGATGTTCGTGTCAGAAATAAATGTAAAATTATATAATGTCATTATAAACTCGTCACGCTTAATTAATTAAATTTAGATACTTTTCGTTGCCTCGATCACAGTAGCATAAAATTCTCTATGGGAAATTCTGCAATAGTTCGTAAACATTTTTACCCATAATTCTGTGCGAGTTTCTGTACGTCGTAACAGGCAAAATTTGTTGTAAATACTGGATATAGCTTCGAGCATTCTCGTACATTGCAGTGTTTTGATTCCCAAGTAAGGGTGCAAATATAGTCTTTTAAAAAATCTCCCTAGGCGTAACATGTCTACCTGTTTTTCCATTAACTTGTATACCACAAATACACTGAAGAGCCAAAAAACCTGGTATACCGGCCTAATATCGCGTAGAGCCCTCTCCCCCCACCCCCCTACGAGCACGCAGAAGTGCCGCAAGACAACGTGGCATGGACTCAAATAATGTCTGAAGGTATGAAGGAGGCAATTCACACCATGAATCCTGCAGGGCAGTCCACAAATCCAATCTGCGCCAATTTGAGGAAGGGTTGCAAATCTGTCACGTTTAAGTTTAATGATTCTCGTCTGTCGTCGTTTGTCCCGTTCTTCCGAGATCTTTTTCCGGCCGCAGCTATGTCGAAGATGTGATGTTTTACAGGATTCCCGATATTCACGGTATACTCGTGAAATGGCCGTACGCGAACATCCAAATGTTATCGCTACCTCGGAGATGCTATGTCCCATATCTCGTGCGCCAACTATAACACCACGTTTAAACTCACTTAAATATTGATAACCTGCAATTGTAGCAGCAGTAACCGATCTAACTGCCGACCGCATAGCGTTTGTCTGATTGGTTCCATACCTCTGTTATTTGCATACGCACGCGTATACCAGTTTTTTTGGCTCTTTAGTGTATATAACACTGTTATTAAATTTAAAGTACTGTATTCGTGAATATATTACACTTTACCGTAGTGTCTTCTATAATTTGTAATATTTAATTCGTATTAAATATGAATTAAAACAGTGATATCAGCGATGTGTTGGCAACGGCTAGTAAGAAATAGTTCACAGATAAATATTGTTTTAACCTAGTTTTTTGGTTACTATTTGTAAATTCAACGTTGCCTATTGATGTATTTGAATTTTTAGGTGGTACTGAAAGAAACATATTTCATTGCAACAGTTCGAAATATCAGCGTAAATTACCGTGCGTAGGCCCTGGTGACATGGTGTTTTTGTTTTCGTCCGAGGAAGAATATTCAGTAGGCGAAGCGGAGCTTGTCGCGCGTGCTCTCTCTCTCTCTCTCTTTGTCTCTCTCTCTTTGTCTCTCTCTCTATCTCTCTCGGAATGTTTCGCAGCGCCTGTAGTAGCAGGAAAGTTATACATGTTTTCAATTTTAGGATATTTCATTTTATGACAGCCAAAATTATAATTTTTCAATTTGTAATTTACAACTTAAACGAGAATGTATTGTTTGAATACTTATTATAATATATTTATATGTGATGGCGGGACGGTTACAATTCCGAAGTTGGCAGAAGTGGAGACTGGTGACGCCGACGACATGACATGGCGTGTTTTTGAACGAAGCGTCAAGTTCGTACTCGTTGTGTTTTTTAAACCTACCTAGGCAAGTTACAATGTTGTGATAAATATGTTTTTCCACGGCAGGAATAAATATACTGTAATGTGCGTCGTGACCGCTGTGTAAGTAAAAGAGTACTGTGGCCATTAATTTATGTTGGACCAGTTCGTGTGCGTGTGTGTGTGTGATTGCAAATATCGGAAGTGTAAAATTCACACGTTTTAACCGTAAACTGATTTTAATACGAAATTATTTGTTTGAAATCACGTCTGTTTATCACAACGTTGTAATCTCGCCCAAAGTGTTTGAAACACAATTGCGCAAAGTCCTTACGTTTCTGTGATTCGAATGTTTGCCACAACCCCAACAAAATACTAAGCCTAGCCAGATAAATTTAAATACATAATTAAATGAACCAAGAAAACATTAAGTACCAATGCATATAAATATGAGCAGAATAAAATTTATGGTAGGCCTATTTGTGTGCATGTTCACCACTATGTTTTAAGTTTGTCGTTGCTAAGTACAAAAAATTAGCGACACGAGTTGCGTGGATGAATTTACTGTGTTTTTTCGTTGGACTGGTTGTACCTTCGTTTTAATTTGTACTCCAACTGAGGCCGTCCATTAAACAAAATAACATAACACATATTAATAACAGGGTTAAACAGTCGTTGCATAATATTAACGTCTGTTATGTCTAATGTGCTACGTCGCGTATAATAAATATGTTAACAATGTAAAATAATAACCGTAAGAACTATCGTCAACATAAACATTTTTAAAATGTCATGAAACTGACCTAGATATGGCTATAGACCTAAATCGTAAACATTCTTACGAAATGGTTTTTGAAATATGACTAAATTCTTTGAATAGCTGAAAACAGTAAATAAGCATTTAACAGTTAAAACGTAGTCACATGATAGTGTTTATGTTTTCACTAAGCGGAAGGATACGTAATCGGTAACCAAAAGTATAACTTTAGCAGGGCGTCAGAAAAGTGTGAAGTAACCGTGAAGGGCCTATATCGTTAACACTTGATAGTAGCGAAGAAAGATTACAAGTCAGAGTATGAAACAAAATGTTATAATAATATTGACTGCATAAAGTACTGTAAAATATGTTCACGGTAAACTAAGCACTTTTGAAATTAAACTTTTAAATATGTTACTGCTCCTACCTGCATTCGTTTTAATGGGCACGTTGACTGACATGAGCCCGGTAAAGTTGGTAACGGCAGATGGAAAGTAGTTCTATGTCTTAAAGTTGAATTAAAAGTGTTAGGTAAATATTCGTAAATTCTGAGATGATTTCTTTTGCTTTCTGTTTTTTTTATCCAGGTAAGTGTAAGAATGGGCAAATTTTTTTAATGTTTACATTTGAAATAATTTCACAATTTTATTTGACCGATGCATTAATTAAGTGATTAGGCTCATCGCAAAGTTATATTTTACTAATGCTGGAGGAATACGTAACTGGCATACTGCAGGGCTTTTGAAAGTGATAAGTTTACCGTGAACAGCATTAACACACTAACATAGTAGGTAAAAATAAACGACCAGCAAAACTGTTCTAGAAGTTAACGACGGCAGAGAAAATTTTTTTCTTAGGAGTTGCAGATAGCTAAACCAGAGACCTGGTAGTTCTATAGAGGTATGCACTAATTGTGTGTGTTACGGAGCGAAGTAGGTTGCATGCTCCTTCAGAACATTTTTATGTTTTCTCTCGCGGTTAATATCACAAGACAGATAATGGAAATATGGTTTCCCTTCTGCTTTCCTTGACGTGCTCTGATGTCGCGGCGAGATCTATCAGCCGGAGGTTCGAGGAGCACGCGTAACAACATAACTAACCACATTTCCTTAGCAGCAAGGGAGTAGGTTGCCGCCTTACCCCCACCCCCACGCCCCCTTACACCTCCGCCATTCCGACAACTTGTGTAATAACCTTGTTCCAAGTTTTATCTGATCCCATCGAGTTTTCCCTCCCCACACAACTTCGTTACGATGATGAAAATCCCGTAGCCTTGGAAGGCTGTATGGAAAACGGCACGGGAGTGAAGCGGAAGGGTGTAGGGGAGGCGCCGCTGATGTTTACAGTCCTAAAGAAACTTCGATCCCCTCCCCCTCCTGCTTCTTGCACGGGTGTTTCCTCGACCGCAGGGGAGAACACACGGCACGCTGAAAACGTTTTTCCGAAGGTAAAAGGAAAATTCAGGAATGTTGTTGGCGGCACTTCCGAGACACACCAGCTCGCATGCGCGTGTCTTCACGTGGGATGCGGGGCAGCCGACTCGAACAGCAGCTGGCAAGCGGAGGTGTCCCCGAGCCCAACAGACCGGCGACTTAACAACTACGTTAATTAAACAACACATATTGTTAGATCCTTGCTGTTCTGCATTACTTAATTTGCCTTCTACCGCTGCAGCGAGCGAATCAGCGAGTCAAGAGTGAGCGGTAACCCGAGGAGAGCGCGGAGATTAACAAAGGTTTGCCGCCGCGCATGCCAGATAAGCCTATCGGGTCTCGTGCTCTCCCGTCTTATAGCGGATTGAAATTATGGGGTTATCGTTGCAAGACTGTTTCTGTCATCGCCCTAGCTTCTCTCAGCGTGGCTCGGGGTGCGGGGAACCTTCTAGATCGGGAAAACGAGACTACTTAAGCTGCAACGGTCCTCCGAGTCGGCAGTCTGGAGTTTGGAGGATCGCACGACAGTAAGCGTCAGATGTGCGAAGACAGCGAAGCGACGAGTAGCGGCGATAGTGACCAGCGAGAGTGAAAACTGTGGACTGCGAGCATCGGGTACATTGGTGAGTGAGACTGACGGACGCAACTATTTAACTGGATGCCTGAGTGACAGACTTTTGCAATATGAAAATAAACAGATTGAATGTGTAAATAATGAGTGTGTTAAGACTGTATCCAATACAGAGACAGTGATAAGGACTTTGGCAATTCAGATAAACATTTAATATTGCACTCACTGAGAATAACAAGAGTAAAAGTCGAGATATATTGTATAACGCTGTAAATAATAGCTGTTAATATTTATATCAGTATAAATAATTTTTTAAATAAAATTTAGTCCTACTGATTTTATAACGAGTTATTTTAAAAATTTGATTAACTACGTGAGGTGAAAGAAAAAATGCAGTTTTGTATCGTAGTAACTTAATTATGATTGGCCCACTCAGGTAAGAAAATGTCCCCTCGCAAACACACGTGGCCAATAACAAAGGATGGGCCTAGTTGCAACAGTGCAAACAGGATATTCAATTCTAGTCTACGCGTAAATCGTTTCACGAAAAACAGGTGACCCTAACTCTAGATGAAAACATATACAGAAAGGTAGGCCATAACTATATCAACACGTTATATTTTGTTTAATATGTTATATTAGCATGACTTTTATTGGTGAATTAATTAAAAAAGTGTCATTACAACGTTATATTTTGAATGTGCCATTTGTGAACATTTTGCGTGTAATAACATCGCCCGTTATAAGGAAATTAGCTGGAGCCATGTTATTATATCCAGCAAATGTGTGTGTGTTACTCTTGGGTGTTTATCTAGTGTTATGGCGTAATAATTATATTACATTAAACGATCACCAAACGTTGCCTTGTGACTCTCAGACGACCAGCAATGTTTGAAAGGGTGTTGGTGGATGCCGATCTTTCGGCCTTACAGTATTTCGTAGTCCTATCTGCGCAGTTAAAAAATGTTTCCTTCATTTTACGGGAAAGTGCTGGCAAAAATTTATCCAGAGGTGTCCGGAAACTCTCCGTAAAATTACAGACACTTTAATTTTCAAAACAGGGCTTTCCGTGAATTTCACAAAACTTTCAGTGATTTCACGGAACACCTCCGTTAATTTCCTAATTCGCTTTCTGCACTTCAAGTTTAAAATAAAAAGATATAATGAAAAAGTCTTTAATTTTTGTTATGTGGGTGTTCTACTGTGTGTATAAAAATGATATTAAAAAGCAAAATTTTAGCCCGAGTCAAAACGTAACAAGTTCACGACTCTAGCAAGTCACCTACAATTTTTAAATGCTGTATGTGGTTAAACTTTGGCATTTCTACTATAATCACATACGCAACTTTTTTAGTTTCTATTAAAGTGAGTGTATTTTAATTGTTGCTTAATGTTACAGACACCTGATGCTACTTTATAATGTCTGAAAGAACAGGTCTTAGTGATGTGGATAAGCTAACAGCTGCAGAAAAAAATCATTTTCTGGTTACAGTGCCGAAGAAAGCTCCGTGTAGACGCGGCATTGTTCGTTCTGAAACCCAAATAAATACGATATACGGAGACTTTCCGTATTTCGTATTTACGTACTCAACTTCGTTTTTCGTCATTATTTATTGCGTTTCCGTATATTTACGTACATTTGAGTACATTCCCGTAAAAATGTATGTAAATATACGGAAAATTTTAACAGTGAGTCTACTTTGAAGCCGCCAGAATACGCGTGATGGTGTCGCCACAAAGTACTTAAGAATACAGAGGTGAAAAATTCGCCCATTCTGCTCCCTTTAGTCGCACGCGTCAGCAAAATGGCGTCACTGGCCAGAGCAAAATGTTGCAACGCCAATCGCCAATCAGTGCCTGCTAACCTACACGCCAGACGGCAACCCAGCGAATAGGGAACCATCAGCAGCAGGCAGTGGCCAGCCAGAAACAAGGCCCATACCAATCAGCGAATGGGTACGCCTACATCACTTACATGCTCTGTGCTGCTGCTGTCAGCTGTCTCCACGCCGACGCTCACACTACATCTCAAAGCAAGACTCGTCCAGGTCCAACACTCGCAGCCTGGCGCTAATTGGATCTCGGAACTCTTCTCGTGTGCTCGGCGACACCTTATGTGGCTTTCCAGATGATTTCAGGAGATTACTGACGTCTTCCTTGTCTATAATTGTGGAGGAAGCATCCCGACATTTCTCGCAGGGAGGTGTGATTGACGTTTGCTTGTAATTTATGATTTTATCCGTCGTCTACGTGTGACATTCCTGCGTGACTTCTTCCGGAAGTGTCAGATCTGATAACGTATGTAGTCACACGGACCATGACTTAGTTGACAAAAACAACATTCTTCTAAATATGTTGATTCAAATAATAGCTTATTTCGTCATAATGACGGATGGCTGGTTAGTTATAAAGGGAGAGGTTCTGCATTTTCATCACAAATATCACAACAGCGTTCCGATCCGGAACAGTTGTGCAGAATAGGTAAGTACACAGACGTTAAGTGGCGTTGCGGTCCTTTGTTGAGGATGTACCCCATTCACTGATTGGTCGCGCGAGGCTATGGAACGAGCCTTGAGTCTGATTTGGTGCTGCGTGTTGTCAAACGGTCCCTATTGGCTGAGATGCCGGCTGGCAAGTATGTTACCAGGCGTTGATTAGCAAGTAAGTTACCAGGCGTTTATTGAAAAGTAAGTTACCAGACTTTGATTGAAAAGTAATTTACCAGGCATTGCTTGGCAAGTATGTTACCAGGCGTTGATTGTCAAGTAAGTTACCAGGCGTTCATTGGTAAGTAAGTTACCAGGCGTTGATTAGCCAACGGCGTTCCGACATGCTGTTGGCCAGTGCCACCCCCATTTTGCTGGCGTATGCGGCTGGAATTCGCGTAATAAGCGTATATCCCTTTTCGGTATGCCTAAGTATTTCTTGACAGTGTTTTGTTGCATTATACTTCTTCATCAGCGGTCCCCTCTTTCGTAAAAATTAATTAATAACATTTCTTTAGAGGAAAGCTAACTGTACAATTTTTATTTCCCTTGACAAATGAAATTTTTTATCTCTACATATATCAACTTACCCACGAGTTAGCAATCACAGAGATAGTTGCAACATTTTTTTGATTGTGAAATTAAAACGACAATTTTATTTACCTGTGGCGCCAACGCTTAGATAGTTGGTTCTCCCTGTTATATAGGATTACTATTAAATTGTAATTTTTAGTTAATGTTTGAAAAAATTTCCTTTAGGAGTATAGGGTCGTACAGTTCAGATTTCAGGTACCAGTACTACTGCTAAATTCATTCCGTAATTTCTACACCGACAATCGTAGCACATTGTCAAATTCATTGCCCTCATTCGGAAATTTCTATGTTCAGTCCACAGATATTGAGTTTTATTCTTTCTGATTTTCTACCCCTGATCTATGTAGCGTAGGGCAGTTTGGTCTGAAAAGTACAGCTTAAGAACCATGTCGAGCGTAAAAATGAATAACGGTTATTAGATTATTATTAGGTATTTCTTTATTCTTCTTTTACCATGTTACATCAGCCCCTAACGAAGTTTGTAAATCTCAGTTTGCGGGTATAACCTACCAACTACTTCACTAAGTATGCTAACGAAGGACACGGAAAAGCCACTGTGGAATATTCAACAGGTTAATCATCTACTCCGAGATTTTGCTCCCTCTTTCCACATCACAAAAATGTACTCTGGTAAGAAAAGTTTTGGCGTAATTCAGGCGTTATGCGTAGTTTATTTTCTTTCCGTTTTCCTTTTTTTTTAGTTCATGACGCGTGATTTATTTCGTAAGACGACATTGTATTGAACAGTGTTACTGGTAATGAGAAACCAAAAGAACCCACCAGCATTGTGTACTTTTATTGTTTATGCCGCTTCGCTATCGCTTTTTACGCTCGAACAGAAGAATGCTTGGGCGCAGTGATTCACGAGTAATTATAAAATATAGTTGTGTCTCCAAAGAAACGTTTTAAGTTCAATCCTGTGTGACACATTAGTTTTAACACTCCAAGACTTCCAATACTACTGCAATAAAAAATGTTAACAATTTTAAAAATATAGTCAAAAACTATTATTTTATTGCTGTATCCCGATCCGACATAATTCTATTTTCCTACGTGGCAAAGGCCTTGGTTGATCTACTGAAAAATCTACGTCAATTACCTTATCTGACGGTGTGAAAATTAAAACTTTTTTCGATAAACTTAAATATCCCGATATTGTAGTTTAACGTTATTTGAGTTGTGCTTGAGAGTTCAGTGAACGTATACTGATTCAGTTAGAATAAATAACATTATCTTCTTGGCTTGGAGGATAAATTTACCACCACAATAAGAACAAAGCTAACAGAAAGACTGAAAAATCACCAAATGATAACAAATTTCGTAAATTGCCTCGAGACATCAGCCCCAGATGTAAAACTCCACTGTCCCCGATCAAGGGTACCTTAAAGAAATATAATTTGTAATTTAATAGTTTAAACTCACTTTTCTAGCAGAATCTTACCAGGTTAAAATGAAAACAATAAATTTGCGTACAATTACAATTTTAGCGAGAAATTTAAAATGAATGTACAAACAAAGTGAATTTGCGGTGCTAGCTGCAAAGGAATTGGTGATATTATAATGAAATATTTATTTTATATAAATATACGCCGCATTTGGAAACAATAATGGGTAAATTTATCCTTCTTTCTTCACATTTGAAAAATATGACAGCCAAGAGCTTGTTAAAAAAAAGAAAATATAAAAAAGTACCCAAAACCGGCTCTTACTGATACGACATAAAGACTTCTCAGCTGTTGTACTTTTGCATTTTTGCGTAGTGGTCTTAGCCCGAATGCCATTACGCCGCTACGACCACCCAATCGGAGGAGAAGAGGGATCACGCCCTCTCATCACAGGTGACCCAGCTTAGCACCTGAGTTGACCAGATCCAGAGCCCCAACCTGATTTACAAGTACAGCAGAGAACGCCCTTCCACAAGGTCGAGGCCCTCGTACTCAGACACCAAGCGTGTGGTCTTGCTAGGATTCTATCCATACCCCTAGTGTCTCTCCAGGACACAACATGAACGGGTTGCTGCTCACCACCCGGCCTTTCTTTAAGGGGGAATCTCTCCAGACCTCCTCCAGCATACCGAGTTAACCACTGTCAGCACGCAACCTCTAGTGATCGGCACCACCGGAGAGAAACTCCGGTGGTGCCGAACCGATCAACCTGTGCTCCCACTTATTTTTGATGGCAATGGTAAGCGCCAAGCAAACAGAGGCAGCCCCTTCCACCCGTTAGTGTAACAGGTGGTAAAGCCACCTATTTGCACACTCCGGCTGTGGTTGAGGACATTTAAAGCCTCACCGGGCATAGGCCTTGCACCCATTACAGACAGGTTACCCACCCAGCATCCCGCTCTGGACCGCTAACAGGAATGTTAAATGCCGAAAGTTATAGACATGTGAAAAAAGAAAATTATGATTTTATACACAAATGTAGAATAGACTCGTGCCCAACGGGACATCCACTGTACTTTAAATTATCCCGCTATTTGTACATGCATAGCAATGCCCCAACAAGATTAACCCGAATAAGTAAAAATGGAGTGAAATCAGAAAGAACCATAGTTGAAAATGACTACACCCAAATTCAAATGTAGCTTACTTAATTTTATGGTCCCCTGAATTGCATTGATTTACAGGTTCGCTTTGTGGCATTGTAACGTGGCAGATACCTGTAATCTCGTAAACTGGAACTTCTGTAACTAAATAACATGCACAGGAATTGTTTCATGTCTAAGTAAGGTTAGCTATTTATTACTTAGGAAGTATTTTCAGGGCACAACACGCATTTATTTTTGAAGAACACTGGCCATGTGAAAAGGGACCACGATCTGCCACATATATTTTTACGCTCTGAAACGCTTGCTGTTATTTTACTACTGTGTGCATTTATTGATATTTAATTACAAATTTGAATCACATGTTGATTCAGTATAAAGAATAGGGAAATGAACTGTGTGTTTTGGACGGAAGTTCAATCCGAACCACCAACACAATTTAAAAATATCAAATGTATTTGATTGTTATTGACAAGAAATAATTTCCAAATCATTTAATATACAAAAATATTGATGGAGATAACACGGAGACATATTCCAACTCATTTAACCTATTTGCCGGTCTGTAATTGCTTCTGAACTGACTGGCGGTACCTAGTATTTCACTGACATCACTAATTCGGTTTTAGAGAGTACGCTGTATTTTAAATCTCTTTTTGATGCTCGGGGGCGTTTTCCATTTGAAGATAATAATTATTGTGATTTTATGTACAGATCCAAATCAGCAAACATAAAGAAATGAGGGGGTGGGTGGAGGGACATTTTATTATAATGTTACTGACACATGCCTGGAACGAGTATACAGAAGACATGAGGGAAATTACTCCATTCCACACCAAATGCTATCAGTCGCCACCAATTGCGAGTCCATGAACTTTCAAAAGCGTACATGCACTCGATCACCTCGATATTGCATGGCTTTCAATCCATCATGTTAGCTTCCCCATAATTTTACATATGTCTGCATATTTCATTTTGGACGTCAGATTCATGTTAAACACGATGTAGTGGTTGTGTAACCCTCGCACGCAATAACAAAGGGACAAAACCGCGTTACTGTGTATTGACCCTTTCAGTCACACTGACTACAACAGAATGGTAATTTTATGATTCTGACTATACACTTTAGGAAAGCAGTATCCCGGCAATTAAATTTCCTCGGTACCGGTAACTAAAACATTCATGTTTGAGACATTTTAGGTCCGGAAACAATTAAATGCTAAATGGTCAGCATCTTACATATATAAAACAACAACAAAAACAAAACAAAGTTATAAGAAAATTTATCAGAGTTTTTGCACCTCTACACTCGAAATACAAATCAGTAGAAAACCACTGATGATCAGTTAAATTAAACTACTTGAATCAGTGAAAATGGCTCTTATTAGAATCGGTGGAAAACCAGTAGTTGTTTCAGTGAAACAATTTCACTGATTAAATAGGTGACAGCCGAGTGCATGTGGCGAATTAAATATTGTTTTTAGTAGTATGTTTATCTGCGTTCGGGGACAAAGGATTCAGGAGTAGGCACCAGGCACCGCCCGACGCCATCTTGAAATTCCGTTCCTTCCCTTTTTTTTTCTCACATTTCCTATTTTCACCTTGAAATTGACTATTTTTTGTTTAAAGATTCCCTTTTTCCCTCAAAATTTATCTTTTTCCTTAAATCTTCCCGTTTTCCCCTCAAAAAGTACCGATCCTCTCATTTGCAAAAACGATCCATTGGAAGGATTTGGGGGAATAGTTTTTACCTTTGATTTTGACCTTGCAAAAAAATGAAAAAAAATAAAAATTATTTTTAATATAAGAAAACATTACATCGATGACTCCGGCAACCATGTTGAGGGGCAGTAACCTTGTCTCCAATGATCTTGAAAACAAAAACTCCAGAAAATTAAAAAAATTCTTTAAATTCATAATATTTGTCTAGCATATTTATTACTGACTACGACCGCCACCTTGGACCTAGATATTCTTTATGTTGACCCTTAACCTTGACCCTGTGCCTGTCACCGTCAATGACCCTAAACCCAAAATATTCTAAAAAAACGCAAAAAATTAAAAAATCGAGCAAAATTATACTGTCGTAACCCGACCGCCATCTTGTATTCAGTTTACCTAAATACAAAAAATTCACCCTGGATAACCATAAAACCAAAGAATTGCCAAATTGTTTTGAAAATTCCTTAAAATAATATAAAACTGCTAAAAAGTATTTTTCAAAATGTAAAAACCTTAATTAATAAAAATGTAATAAAAATTTATAAAAATTTAAAATAAAAATAATCTAGCTTAGAATGGACGGCGGACTGGACCCGACCAGACACAATGTTATGACGTCACCTAACCACCATATTTAATCAAAATGACCTTGAACTTAACCTTGTGACCCCATTACCTTGTATAAACTCAAACCCTAAAAAATCACAAAATTCAACACGAATAAGATTATACTTCAGATCAAACCATAGCATTCCCCATGAACACGGTAACATATATTTTATTTAAAACAACCTCTCGGAATCGATGTATACACCACTGAATTAATAACTCTTTCAGAGAAACAGGAAGATCTTTATAAGAAATTAAACACATTACAATGTATATATAAATTAGATTTATTTAATCACTATATATATTTTATCTTTCTAGATATTTTCTCAGATGTTTCCAGATCATGGATAGTAGCCAACAGTCTCATCTGATACAACCCTGAACCTTGAGTTCATCGATGATTGAAGATATCTCAACAATGCGTGAGAGAACTCCCCGTTTTCGCAGGTCAATCAAATATCTGAGTCTATAAAAAAGTTTATTTGGGTCTTCGGGAAATATGTAACGAGCGTTCTTAAAGCCTTCTGCCTTCTTCACACCACATGTCGAAGGAAATTCGTTGGTAAATGTGTGGGAACGTCGAAAGAATCAACATCATTCTCATCAGATACTTCATCAATACTGTCGTCATAGTCAATATCATCAATGCTATCTTCATGATCGTCTTCACCTCTTCTTTCATCCTCAATATCAAGTTTACTTTTCTTTGTAGCAGTCACATTGTCATCATCAGTATTTAGAGCTGACAAATGTTTATTTTGAACTTCGTTGACTTCACGCGAACATCATGCATTTGTACATTCCACACATATCGACTCTATAAAACCTCGTTGGTCTCTCATTCCATCATTAGTATTAACTGTCTCGTCACAATCGTCTGTGGAATCAGTACCCATCGATGCACCAGGGGTATTGACGACATCGCTTGCTGACTCCCATTAGACGAACCCTTGCAGATAGCGATGTGTTTCTTCATTGTATCACCTTGCATGAACTGCATGTGGTCATTGTCGCAATGCTTCATCATGCGAGATCCCTCGTCGTCTGCGAACATTTTGTGTAGGGGTATTAACAGGAGGTAACGAAGTTATCACAAGCGATTTCTCAGTGGGCGAAAAAACACTACATTTATAAGCCTTGATATGTTTATTTAAAGTTGTCATGCCGAATGAAATGCCTGGAACATTTATAGCAGCTAAGAAAAGCATGTGCTCATTGAGACTCGCCAGGAATCAGTCTTGGGTGGAGTCAGTCGTTGGCTGGTATGGTTAGTCGGTATGGCCCCCTGTTGTGGCCAGTTAAAAATGGACAAATGTATGGACTGTAATTTTTCTTAATTTTCCGAGTTCAATGTCATTGGGGTCAAGGTCAAGGTCAGCAACAACCAACGTGGTCGCTTAATCAACAGATCGTCCTCTATAGGCGATATCGTTAACTAATACACTATCGTCACCTAGGTGTTGAAAATGAAAGACAAATGACTATCGAAAAAACAAGATTTCTGCGTACGATGGAATTAGCCAAGGTGTGGAAGGTGGAGACATGTCGACTAATTAACCAATGAGAAACGTTGGTGGCGGGGCGAATGAGCGTGAGGGATCAACCAATAAAAACACTTTTGGGGGGTGAAGCGAGCATAAGTAATCAACCAATGAGAAACATTGGTGTAGAGATTGGAGGGGAATCGACTAAGTAACCAATGAGAGACATTGCTATGGGTCAGTCGTCTGCTGGACGTGGTGCTAAGAAAACCTCCAAAAATTTAAATTTTAAAATTTTTTTAAATTATAATCTGTTAATAAATTTGTATAAGTTTTGAAAGTTTTTATTTTTTACTTTTAAAGAATGTGGTAATTTTTTGGGTTTAAGGTCACACAAGGTCATGGAGTCAAGGTCAAAGGTCAAGTTCAAGGTCACTTAGATTCAAGGCGATTGGGTGACGTCATAACATACTGGCTGNNNCCCCCCCCCCCCCCATCCTTTCTAAACCAGATTATTGCAAAATTTTATTTTTTATAAATCCTTTAAATAATTTTTTTTATAACTTTTCTACATTTTTAATAATAACTGTTATTAGTTTTAACACATTTTGGAAATTTTTAAAACCATTTTGCCAATTTTTTTTGTGTTTAAGGATATCCAAGTTCAAGGTTTTGGGTCAAGGTCAAAGTCAACTGGATCGAAGATGGTGGTCGGGTTACGACAGTATAATTTTTCCTCCATTTTTTTTTTTTTTTTTTTTCAATTTGTTCGAATTTTTAGATTTTAAGGTAATCCAATGTGCTTTTTGAGAGAAGAACGGGAAATGTTAAGGGAAAAAGAGAGATTTTGAGGGAATAGGGAAATTCAAGATGCCGTCGGTCGCCTGCTGCTTAATCCTTTCTCCCCGAACACAAATAATCATTCTACTGTTTTTATTAAATTTATCTATTTCATTACGGGTAATATACGCGTTTCCGTTAGTCACTGTATATACTGTGTAATTAAAAAAAAAAAAAAAACGAAAAAAAATTGGGGTTCCTAGGACTTGAACCCACAGTATTCCGCTTTCATGCCGTTTCCTTACCAATCAAGCTACCAAGTCAACGTTATCTACAATGGGGGTAAATTGTATGTCTAACATGTCTGGTTTTTAGTTCAATTGGTAATATTACGATTGTCAATACAAATAGATGATAATTACATAAAAACGAAATGAAAGATTGAATGTTTATCTTATACTTTATGAGTGTTATTAGTTTATGTGTCGTTATTTAATTTTCTAACATCTTGTTTAACTGATCCATCAGTCAGAAACATTATCATTTAAAAACAGCAAATGTAATTAATGGTTTATTTATCAATGGAAAATGTGCCTGAATGAAGAAGTGAAAGAAAACTGGCATTTTTTCACTCATTTATCATTTAAATTGATTAAAGTGACTGTTTATTTAGTCAGGAGTTGACAACCGATTTAGACAACTGATTCATATTTAGTGTGTAAGGTAGGTGTTTTCCATTCAGATCATAAATAATTGAATTAAGTGAACTTAGTATAAAAACGCTGCTACTCTACTAAATTAACCCAATTTAGTATTTATGATAAAAACGCCCACATTAAAAACTGATTATCGAATAATTGCGATTTATCTACGATATAATGTGCATCAGCTCAAACAAATAAACATATTGAAAGAGACATTTTGACGTAAAGAAACAAAATATACATCTAACTAGAATTCAAAATATTTGAAAGAAATGATTATTGTTACTCTACTTTCGCCTGCTGTTTATTAAGAATGTGTTTAGATGGTTTTTGTAGTGAGTTTGTTCAGTAATTTTTAATTATGTTAGATTGCATTCCCCCACACAATAAAATTTTGAAACTACAGCTGATTTAGATCGCTTACACTGAGGCTGAGGAATACTCCCATACTTTATGAACTACCGAGCACCCAACAAAGTTGAAAATTAATTGCTTACGAGATAATGTGCTAATTAATTTCACCAGCAATTTGCGGTTGGTGGTTGTTGTACAATCCCGATGGTCGACAAAATAATAGACTCGTCAGTCATCTAAAGATGCTTTGGGTAATGCTGCAAGGCTTTCTCTGTAGAAAGCCCGCAACTCCGAAAGGTGACTGACTGGTGGTACCGTCTTATTAAAATTAAATTTCCTGAACTTTAAACGTGCAGCAGAGAGGGAAGGAGAAGCATGCGCGGGGTTGTGCTCGGGTTGGAGTCTTAGAGTGGTGGTGATCGTAGGGGCGACATAGCGCGGGATCCGCGCACTCTGTTCGACCTTACCGAAGGTGGGGGGGGGGTCCAGGCGGCCCGTCGTTGCGCCCCGGGAACAGCCAATAAAGCGGCCGGACGTACTTGCGGCGGGTGCGCTCTTTACGGTTTAATTTAGACTGGCCGCGCGGGTTAGTGCGCAAACNTACGGGGATCGTCGTCTGTTACGAATTTTCATGCAACTGTTTTATTATAATGATTTGAAGAGGAAGGAAAAAAATATTCACTGCAACTGAAAAATACAGCATATGTAGGCTGATCGTAGGTCCATTTTGAAAGGGGCATACCTGTTTTTAAAAAATATTAAAAGTGTCCCGTCAATTCTATTTTTTTTCCGGAAAGATAAAAAAAAAAAAGGGAATTAATAATGTTTTTAAATAACAATTTGGTGATTACTGAAACACGTAATGATTAATTACATACATTATGTTGCTTGTACAAATTTAGTTTTTACTGTTTAAAATACTTTGCTTGTGTTTTACGAATGGATCACAATGTGCACATTTCTAGTGATATTGAGACATTTGCTTGACATTTTATTACGTTTGCTTAGAAAATAATACCAACGAAATAATAAATTAACTTTGAAAACGAGTTTTTCTTAGTTATTACTTTTAATTCGTATAAGGTAACAAACACTGTAATTAAAAGTATATATACAATTTCGTGGCGGATCTTGCCGCTCCCATCGTAGGAGGTGCTTATGACAAGCACACGTGTTCATTAAAACTGTACTACCGTTGATGTACCTGGAGGTATTGGCACCTGTAAGGTGATAAACTGACAACTGGACGAAACTGATCGTGCTCGACAGTGAAACCCATAATACCGAGAGGGAGTACGAGAAGAGGGAGGGGCGAGATTGCATAAATGGGGGGAAGCCTCCATCGATTTCAAAGTTTCCTTGAAGTTCGAGTTCGAGTTCTGAGATACGATTGTAGCCTGACCGGTCGTTAATTCAGTGTAAACGTAGTTGCTGTAGGATCTATCCACCTTTGTTTGGCTGCCAGAAAACCGACGAATACGCATGCATTTCATATTGTCAATATTCAAGAACTTACCATGTCTGGTCCATGTATCTACAAATTCTGCTACTGACATATTGGCTACCTACACATGTTCATGGAAAGTGATGATGGTGCCAACATGTAGCACCGGAGATTTTCGCATTTTCCCCCTGGCGGTACGAACAGAAGTACCTGCTCGTTATCTTTTGTGAGCCTGGAACATACACCAGATGACAGTTTTTACTGCCAACATCGAAGACAAGCTGTATTTTATTCTAGCAATCATATGTACTTTAATAACGGACTGCATGGAAATTACATTGCTCGCTAAGGTGTTTTGCGGTGACCTATTCAGGGGCAGAGTCCTTTGTTATGTCAGAAAGTAAAAGGCTATGGTTGTGAACTGCTTCGTATTAAACTTTGATTTTTGGTGATGATGTGCATGAGAAATGTAGCTGGGAAGTGCTAACACGGCTCTTCCCACACAAGCAGTCTTCATGGTTACCAAGCACCGAGCAAGTGTGAAAACTACTTGAAAGCACGTACGTACGCATTCACGGGTGCAGATTCCAGTTACATGACGCCTTGCAGGTGCAGACCAGCGGAAATGCTAACACTACTATGTGCAGACTTTACTCAATACCAAGCAGGTGTGAAAACGACTTGGAAACACGTAGGCATGCACGTTAGGAGTTACCTGATGCCGTGAAGATGCGGACCTGTTAGCAACCATTTTGACAATCTTGCTTTCGTACCTGAGCTCTTTCTTTTCGTCACTAATGAACTTTTTAAATTAACGCTTATAATATTTCGTGACATGGGTTTGCACAAATGTTTTTATAGAAATATTAATTTTTTTCATGAATTTATTTGCATCAACATTTATACATATATCCATCTAAATCGTAGACACATATGTTTTGTTTATAATAAATACTTTAAACATTATCAGGTGTCTTTCCTGCTGCATTTTTAACAACATAGAACCCAAAAGAATTTTTTCTAAACCTCAAGATATCTCAACATAGTTATTATGTATGTCTGCAATGTATAAACATTTTTTTTGTTACTATTTTTCTCGTACCCCNCCCCCCTTTTTTTCTCTCTAAGTGCTTTTCCTCAAACATGTAAACACAAATGTGTTTCTGGATACTTGTGTCACAAACATGATTACACTTTGCATGTGCAAAAATATTTTTTTGCACTCGTCACAATATTTTTTAGCACTCTGCACCATAATGCCCCCACATGTCAATATATTTTTTCACAGAACTGCTCTTCCCCATCCTCATCCGGCGAGTTTGTCTTTACCTCGCACAGCAGGCTGTGACAAGTCGTGGTTCGCTCGACGATCGGAACCATGTCTACTTCTTCGTCCGGTAGGAGTATATGCCTCTCGCAATCGCATTCCTCGCTGAAGCGAATCACTGTTTCACGGCTCCCTCATCGTATCTCGTAGTCCCTGTACTGGCAGTCACTTCATATTACCTCACATGCTTCTTTTTTACTGATTCCATTTTTTACCTACTTGAATGAGGAGCTACATTTCGACGGCTTGTATGTAGAGCTACATTGGGGCTGGATGGATCGGATGATATACATACTGCGAAGAGGGAAGCATAGTCTCGACCCAAGNATGTAGAGCTACATTGGGGCTGGATGGATCGGATGATATACATACTGCGAAGAGGGAAGCATAGTCTCGACCCAATATGGAACATATTCCAGAACAATGTGTCGTTACTATGAGAAGAAATTTTCTGAAAGCAGCAATTCCCGGCGACACGGNATGGAACATATTCCAGAACAATGTGTCGTTACTATGAGAAGAAATTTTCTGAAAGCAGCAATTCCCGGCGACACGGAGTCAACTGTATTCGGAATGTGGAGCATGTTACTTTTGCATGTAAAAAATACAAATCGCAGTTTGGTCAACGAAGTGGCAACATGAAAAGGTATCTCGAAACCTATACTGATCTACCTTCACTGCCCGCCAAGCTTTATCTGCCGACATTGCATCGGAGATGTACTGGGTTGGTACCTGGTGCTACGCACACTGGAGCAAATTACTTCAGCTATTAATGTCGCAGACAGATCGATGATTCCTTCCACGCAACTACTACAACAAAACTTACGCAAATGCTAATAAAACACGNGCCTGCCTTGCCTCGAGCGTTATCCGCCCGCAATCAGGATACTAAACTTAGATTTGTGATGCGGCGGTGCGCGGGCGTGCCACACAAACAAGATCCTTTCCCCACCGCCAACGCCCTACTCCTTTACATTACTAGTGGGTAATTCAACTCATTTTGGTATCCTTTTTCTCTATAATCAACCTCGCTTTCATAAAAGAAGGCTAACCGTTTTGTGATTTTCATACAAAAATAATGTAATTAACTTTTACAAATGGCGCACGCATTCCGGGTATTACCCGGAAATCGAACACGTGGTATGAAAATCACCGTTTAACGACCTTGACTACGGGGATCGTCGTCTGTTACGAATTTTCATGCAACTGTTTTATTATAATGATTTGAAGAGGAAGGAAAAAAATATTCACTGCAACTGAAAAATACAGCATATGTAGGCTGATCGTAGGTCCATTTTGAAAGGGGCATACCTGTTTTTAAAAAATATTAAAAGTGTCCCGTCAATTCTATTTTTTTTCCGGAAAGATAGAAAAAAAAAGGGAATTAAAAATGTTTTTAAATAACAATTTGGTGATTACTGAAACACGTAATGATTAATTACATACATTATGTTGCTTGTACAAATTTAGTTTTTACTGTTTAAAATACTTTGCTTGTGTTTTACGAATGGATCACAATGTGCACATTTCTAGTGATATTGAGACATTTGCTTGACATTTTATTACGTTTGCTTAGAAAATAATACCAACGAAATAATAAATTAACTATGAAAACGAGTTTTTCTTAGTTATTACTTTTCATTCGTATAAGGTAAGAAACACTGTAATTAAAAGTATATATAGAATTTCGTGGCGGATCTTGCCGCTCCCATCGTAGGAGGTGCTTATGACAAGCACACGTGTTCATTAAAACTGTACTACCGTTGATGTACCTGGAGGTATTGGCACCTTTAAGGTGATAAACTGACAACTGGACGAAACTGATCGTGCTCGACAGTGAAACCCATAATACCGAGAGGGAGTACGAGAAGAGGGAGGGGCGAGATTGCATAAATGGGGGGAAGCCTCCATCGATTTCAAAGTTTCCTCGAAGTTCGAGTTCGAGTTCTGAGATACGATTGTAGCCTGACCGGTCGTTAATTCAGTGTAAACGTAGTTGCTGAAGGATCTATCCACCTTTGTTTGGCTGCCAGAAAACGGACGAATACGCATGCATTTCATATTGTCAATATTCAAGAAGTTACCATGTCTGGTCCATGTATCTACGAATTCTGCTACTGACATATTGGCTACCTACACATGTTCATGGAAAGTGATGATGGTGCCAACATGTAGCACCGGAGATTTTCGCATTTTCCCCCTGGCGGTACGAACAGAAGTACCTGCTCGTTATCTTTTGTGAGCCTGGAACATACACCAGATGACAGTTTTTACTGCCAACATCGAAGACAAGCTGTATTTTATTCTAGCAATCATATGTACTTTAATAATGGACTGCATGGAAATTACATTGCTCGCTAAGGTGTTTTGCGGTGACCTATTCAGGGGCAGAGTCCTTTGTTATGTCAGAAAGTAAAAGGCTATGGTTGTGAACTGCTTCATATTAAACTTTGATTTTTGGTGATGATGTGCATGAGAAATGTAGCTGGGAAGTGCTAACACGGCTCTTCCCACACAAGCAGTCTCCATGGTTACCAAGCACCGAGCAAGTGTGAAAACTACTTGAAAGCACGTACGTACGCATTCACGGGTGCAGATTCCAGTTACATGATGCCTTGCAGGTGCAGACCAGCGGAAATGCTAACACTACTATGTGCAGACTTTACGGTTACTCAATANTGCCTTGCAGGTGCAGACCAGCGGAAATGCTAACACTACTATGTGCAGACTTTACGGTTACTCAATACCAAGCAGGTGTGAAAACGACTTGGAAACATGTAGGCATGCACGTTAGGAGTTACCTGATGCCGTGCAGATGTGGACCTGTTAGTAACCATTTTGACAATCTTGCTTTCGTACCTGAGCTCTTTCTTTACGTCACTAATGAACTTTTTAAATTAACGCTTATAATATTTCGTGACATGGGTTTGCACAAATGTTTTTATAGAAATATTAATTTTTTTCATGAATTTATTTGCATCAACATTTATACATATATCCATCTAAATCGTAGACACATATTTTTTGTTTATAATAAATACTTTAAACATTATCAGGTGTCTTTCCTGCTGCATTTTTAACAACATAGAACCCAAAAGAATTT
>NQII01004430.1:69911-86359 GCA_002778355.1 Clitarchus hookeri
ATATATATATATATATATATATATATATATATATATATATATATATATATATAGGTAGCTGGGTTAATTTTATGGAGCTTAGTTTGATAGAGGTCTTGGTGAGTGGCAGATCGTGCAGCAGGTGATGGTACCTAGCGTAAATGTTATGGAAACGTCAGTCATGGGTCAAGCAGAAGCACCATCGAGTTCTTCAGTTGGGACATGTGCAGCAGCAGCACCACCATTGCCATCTTCAGAGCTGATGTTGACAGCGCCATCGCCTTCATGGTTGGGACGTCTTCAATGGGGTCGACTGCAACTTCAGACGAACTAATGGCAAGATTTATTACTGCAACATCTGTTTCTTCAGCTGTACCATCCAGTTATTTGGCTGACACNCAGACGAACTAATGGCAAGATTTATTACTGCAACATCTGTTTCTTCAGCTGTACCATCCAGTTATTTGGCTGACACATCTCCTGCAGAGTTCGGAACGTCGCAGTTATCGCTACAACCAGATAAAACCTATCCCTGAAGCTATTGCGACAAGGTATTTACGCATCAACACACTGTATGGCACGAAGAATTTAATGGCTGTATGGACGATCCCAACCATGTTAAATATCTGTGTTTATGGTGTGGGTCGCTTTTCTACCGCAATGATACTTACTGTAAATATGTATTTTCTTACAAAATTACACTGCAAGCCTCATCGATGCCTCGGTGCTGGATCTGCAACAGGGAGTTCTTGCGATCTCTGTCTNTTACAAAATTACACTGCAAGCCTCATCGATGCCTCGGTGCTGGATCTGCAACAGGGAGTTCTTGCGATCTCTGTCTATGGAGTGATGGACGGTGATTTCGATCATATGGCTCCACTACCAAAATCTGCTGCGAACGGTATGAACGACGAACCTGGAACCGCATCANCGATCATATGGCTCCACTACCAAAATCTGCTGCGAACGGTATGAACGACGAACCTGGAACCGCATCACCTGGAGCAACATCTCTTTCCACAAAGACAACATCATCCATGGTTCCTACTCCTTCCGACGTGATGACAGCCGAGCCATCTGGGACTATTAGTGTATCATCTATGGAACTTTCAGTGGCATATGAGTGTCACTTCTGCTGCTAACCTACTGTGCGGCGACGCGAAGTTCACGAGTGGCCGAATAGTCGGTTTCGTATTTAACTTACTGGATCTGAAGGTGACGTTCATCTGGATGTAGACGAACATGAATAATTTTGTAGTAACAAATTTTAATAAATTTGAAAATATCAAAAATTTTATATTTTTTCTTATTGGCTCTATACCATAAACAGTCTGTTATAAACTGATTGTGATAAAAAAAACACTATGATGCAAATATAATTTTTAATTAAGCTAATTACTCTATGTCTATACATGGTAGTAGGGTTTTCCTGGAGCTAGAAATGGTGCTTGCAAACTGCATTTCACGAGAATGGCCCTAAGAAATCACAAATTATAATCACACATGCCTATAAATATTCGCTTGCTTACGACCTGACTTGCGAAAATGTGGGCATACTATGATTTAAAGGCCCAACTGAAAAGAACCAGCTCTATGATACATCGCTTACCTTTATAATATAGGTGATTTTTGGTTGGTTACAGCGATGAGGGGGTGGGGGTAGTTTTTGAAGGTTTGTTGGAGGGAAGTGTGGGGGTGGGTGCTTGTGGATTGGGGTTAGGGGGTGAGACATGGTGACGGTGGTGTGTTGGAGTTGCCTTGTAGGGGAGGGGGTCGAGGGGGGTAAAGTTTGGCGATATGGTGGTAAACGGTTAAGATGGTGTAGATGGTGAGGGGTATTAGTGGTTGGGTGTTAGTGTATGTTAATTTTGACTGTTTTTTTGGTAACAGGTTTTTGTGATGGAGGTGAGGTGTTGGTAAGATGGTTGATGGAACTGAGTTTTGATTATTGGGTGGTAGGAGCATACATCTTAGATCCAATATGGTGATCCTGATGGTGGGTTACATAATCGATCTATCACGATCGTATGCGCCTTGAAAATACGAGTGCGGTGATATATAACACTCAATACTCTCGTCTGAAATGTTTAAATTATAATATATTTATATAAAAAAATAATACTTTTTAAAATAATTTTATTATATTTTGGTGGAGGGGGGGATCAATACGTCCCCTAGAAGCAGACCAACGTTATTTATAAAAAAAATATTAATTTGTATTTTTATTTAATGGAATTTATGATCTGTAGCGACGCTCTAAATCAATATAATTATGAATAATCCAAGGTGTCAAGCGCAAATATTTTAATTTTTTATTAAAATAATATTTATATTAAACTAATTTCTGAGGTTACGAGTTGCTAGTATTGCCAGCCCTTGGTTGGTAGTTGCGAGTGGGAGATGAATGAGGTCGCCGGCCGTGGCGCCTGTGACGTTATGACGGACGGCATCACAGCGCCACTCCCAGATCCCGTTGCAACCGCTTCGGATTTACATAACTACTTACGTAAATTAAGACAATTGATTTTGTTGTAATCACAGTGAGTCAGTTAATGAACTTCTTATTAACGTGTAAGACGGAACACTTACTACTAAGTTCTAAGTGAATGAAATAATAAGCAGTAGCGATTTTTTGAGTTATTTGAATGAATTATAAAAACCTAGTGCATTGATACTATCACCTTATATCTTCTTGGTAAAACAGCGCTTCAAAGACGATCAACGTAAACACAATGCTTGCTGCATTATACCAAATAAATATGATTAATTTTTTTAAGTGTCCAGGTGGATTACAATTTTTGCACTGTTCCAGTTTCATGATAATAGACAAATAAGTGTCTTACTTTCAGAAAGACGTTGTAGAGGGTTTATTCAGTTATTATTATTTAATAGTATGTATCTTTTAAACACACTCGTTTGTTTTAAGTCCAAAGGTATCACAAAATATAGTAATTTGTAACTTCGACTTCGCGAGTTGAAGTGATTGTGGTCAGTAGTTATAAATTGTTTTCTGTCAGCAGTAAGGTAACTGTTTGATGTAAGCCCTCACGGAACATTACAGCAAACAGGTTTTCAGCAATCTGCACAATTGCAATGGCTGCACGAAATAAAAGTGTCTACAAAGACGCAGGCCCGTTTTAACTAACTCCCTGTTTTTTAATATTAAATATCGTTATTCCTGTACCCACAGTACTCTCTCAAGACGGTTGCCGTATGTTATCTCCTAAGCATAGCTTTTTAAGTTCCCGTCGGTTTGAGGTGAGGTTTCCCGGACTGGGTGCCGTTAATGTGGCGCGCCCCCGGGCAACACGGGCAGTTTACACTGCACACAATCCGAGCCCGCGCCGAAGTGTGCGCGCAGTATAAAATGGTGGAGGTGGAGGAGGTGGCTGGAGAGGGCCGATAGTATGTACAGTGTGAGAGTGGAGTTGGGGGGATTTGGGCGGGACGACTTTACGGGTCCATGTACAGCACGTTCGTGCCGCATTGTTCCCTTTTGAAGCGAATCGTGTACTTGTTGCGGATGAGGTACCGCCTCGTCAGTGTTACACCCACATAATCATTCTATGCGAATAGTCCAATGAACTATGCGTAACTGGTGACAAATTGGAAAGGCATGTAGTAATAAACCAAACTGGCACGAGTCTGGAATGCGGGTAGATAACAAGTTAAAAAAAATTGCCTTACATACAATTCGGTAAGTTGATTTTTAACTTAAAAAAAATAACGTATAATGCGGTAGGTTGGTATACTTTCAACCTAGGTATGTTTTTTTTTAATCTAAGAAGGTTATTAATTTTTAATTTAAAAATTTTTTTTTGTGAAATGTTTGTGTCGCAGATGTGTTCATAGAATCAACACCCGTTACACCGTGTGCGCAGTATGTCAATACTTATAGGCGTCTTTACTTTGTAGGTACGGAAATGACATGGTATATAATACGGATCGACATGAGCACTACCCTGGATTCCAGGTAAGAAATCTCGTTACATTGCAGCGGATCGGGATTGAACTCAAGTCCTTCTGAATGCCGGTCACATATGATAATCGCATGGCCAAGCGCGCTCTGCGGGAAATCACGACCGGCGTAAATTCGTATATTCGATAAGCTCGTTACACTCGTTGGGTCTGCGTATGTACGGAGACGAAATGCTCGCACGCTGATTAATAGTTTGCAAAGGAATATAGCGGGTAATAAATTATTCTTGTGCAGCCAGTACCAGTACATTTCCCTTATTTCTTTGTTTTTGCAGAATTACTTCCGTTCGTTAACTGAAAATGCCAACATTTAAAAGCACTGCTTTTGGTTTTGTTTCTACATATTTTATTATATTATATAATACGTTGAAGCAAACCCTGCGATGGTATCTAGTAATGTGCAATTACTCATGTTTCGATCACAACATCGTAAAATCTTTAGAAATATAAATACTTTACTGGTAAACCAGTTTTTACTCCTTTGGTTATGCAGCACAATATAAATTAATTTTCGTGGCTACAAATCTACACTTTTCATAATTCGCTGCTATCATCACTAAAGATATTACTGACAAACATTATATTAAAATCTGTTCATTTACAGGCAAAGTTTTTTTTTTCAAAAGCAGATTTAAAAAAATTACTAAGTGGAAATTCGCTTGATACATTGTTTATCACGACATACGATGCTGGTGTTAAAACAATTCCATCAGTATTCCGGATTCACACATACTTTTCTCCGTACACCCTCTGCAGCAAGTAAGGGCAGAGTTAGCCGTCTGGGCACGCTCGGCATGCGAGCGCCGAATGGCAGTATGCGGGTCGCTAGAAAATATGCCTCTCCTCCTTTTTTTTCTTCAACTTTTAACAGATCTGAAGTTAGAAATGCGGAGGACGACGCTTTAGCATGGCTTGTTGATCTCGTTATGACCTGGTCTCTTTCCTTCTGCACTTTGATCATGAAAATAAGGAAGAACTTCACCTCTTTCCCTTTTCCGTAAATTCGTGTTCTCTCTTTGCCCTTCTTTCTTTGGAACTGTTGGAGAGCCAGCATCGGGTGTCGTGAGTAGGGATTCAGGGATTACTCTAAATTTGTGATATTTTTTTAAGCTACACCAGTGACTGATTCCTGATGACTCTGGAACAGAAACAATCTCATGATGCATAAGATAGACATTGGGTAAATTGGTTTCTACGTATGTCACAGTACATGACTGGAAGGTCGTTGATAGTCGTATTTATTGGTCTACATATTGGTAATCCCTTATTTTTACGCCCTAAAACAGAAACAGTGTTCCTTTAGAACACTTTTTCTTCTCGTGTTCTAGTTCTATGATATCGTACGATACAATGTTGTGCATTACAAATTAATCGTCTTAAATTCATTTAATACGCGCCAGTCGAACTATCGTTATTTATTTGTATAAGAAAGGCATAGATTTTTTCATACAAACCAGTCATTATTTCAGTCGTTCTTTTTGCTAAGCAAAATGCGCTAAATTATACTTCCATAAATAGTTTTTTAACCCTTGAGCGNTTATTTCAGTCGTTCTTTTTGCTAAGCAAAATGCGCTAAATTATACTTCCATAAATAGTTTTTTAACCCTTGAGCGCTGTTTTCGTATGCTGTACCTATGTGTTGCGTGATGTATGTGCACATTATACACGTACTTCATAATTCATAGAGAAACTAATTTCCCCTTTGAAGTACAGTCGACGTGTGTAGAATGAGGTTGGCCTCAAGTGGAGCCAGGCTACCAAGTTNAACTAATTTCCCCTTTGAAGTACAGTCGACGTGTGTAGAATGAGGTTGGCCTCAAGTGGAGCCAGGCTACCAAGTGCTTTACTTTCATACCTTCATGTTCTAACTTCGAAAATAGTCGGTTAATGGGTTATTTTTTGGTTTTTTTGTTTTTAAATGGTTGTCAGTGAAATCAAACTGCGGCACACCTTTCTACTCACGTTTTCGCTGGTAGCCGACATTAATACAAATAAGTTTTGGCTACTGAAAACTTATCGCATTTCGGTTTGCGTCTACAGTTATAAACTGTAGAAAGAAAGTTGAGTTCAGCGTGGCCTGTGAGCTGGACGTCTTAAATTCTCTCCACTCAAGGTGCATAATTTTGTGCGATCCAGTTGCAATATAAATGCAGCTGAACGAGTGCCCGAAAGTATAGTGTATCGCCAAAGAGTTCACTACATCTGGTTGCAGGATGCAAAGCTTTTTCAACGTAAAGTGAGCCTTTTTGAATTTAACCCTTTGAATAATGCCACTGGCCATTACCACAGATTTGCTAGAACACACGCTGATATCCAGACCCTCAGTTAATTCACTGCGAATAATAAAAAAATAGTCCTAAGATACAACACTATATTGCGAGATTGATATGTACATGTGTAGCCACTGGATATCAATGTTCCTTGTTTTATAAACATTAGAGCATGGTTTCGCTCACTGTCAACACATGTACATCTCTAACAATTCCATGATTTTGTTTGGGAATATCAAATACTAACTAGGTTGTACAAATGAAATAATTACAACCTAAACTAATGCCGTGGGCTACCACCGCTTGACATATGTGTAATCACCAAATAAAAATTCCTAAAGTAAAAAAATATGTATATTTAAAATTTAAAATATTGTATATATTTAGCTCTTTTCGTGTATATGGCATGCTATTCGGTGATTACATATGTGTCACGTGGTAGATCACATTATTAGTTTACTTTGTAAATTTTTTCATAGTACTTGTCATTACGGTTGCAATAAAACCGAAACATTTTCGATTTGACAATAAATTATAAAAAAATATAAATTGCAATTTTTTTTTATTTTAGGAAATTGACATCACATTCAATGCGTACAAGTCAAACGATGTTTGATAGAAATATAAAATTATTAATTTTTTGGTATCCAACAGCCTTAATGTTACCTTAGTAAAAATGATACGAAATGAGAGAAAAAGCAGATCCTAAGAAGTTCTTTCAAAAGTGCTCAGTTAACCGTAAACAGCTTATAATCACTAGTACTGCATCCAGAAAACCGTGTCGCACATATNTGGCTGGGGAGGGCCGATAGTATGTACAGTGTGAGAGTGGAGTTGGGGGGATTTGGGCGGGACGACTTTACGGGTACATGTACAGCACGTTCGTGCCACATGGTTCCCTTTTGAAGCGAATCGTGTACTTGTTGCGGATGAGGCACCGCCTCGTCAGTGTTACACCCACATAATCATTCTATGCGAATAGTCTAATGAACTAAGCGTAACTGGTGAAAAATTGGAAAGGCATGTAGTAATAAACCAAACTGGCACGAGTCTGGAATGCGGTTAGATAACAAGTTAAAAAAAATTGCCTTACATACAATTCAGTAAGTTGTTTTTAACTTAAAAAAAATAACGTATAATGCGGTAGGTTGGTATACTTTCAACCTAGGTATGTTTTTTTTTAATCTAAGAAGGTTATTAATTTTTAATTTAAAAAAAATTTTTGTGAAATGTTTGTGTCGCAGATGTGTTTATAGAATCAACACCCGTTACACCGTGTGCGCAGTATGTCAATACTTATAGGCGTCTTAGTTTGTAGGTACGGAAATGACATGGTATATAATACGGATCGGCATGAGCACTACCCTGGATTACAGGTAAGAAATCTCGTTACATTGCAGCGGATCGGGATTGAACTCAAGTCCTCCTGAATGCCGGTCACATATGATAATCGCATGGCCAAGCGCGCTCTGCGGGAAATCACGACCGGCGTAAATTCGTATATTCGATAAGCTCGTTACACTCGTTGGGTCTGCGTATGTACGGAGACGAAATGCTCGCACGCTGATTAATAGTTTGCATAGGAATATAGCGGGTAATAAATTATTCTTGTGCAGCCAGTACCAGTACATTTCCCTTATTTCTTTGTTTTTGCAGAATTACTTCCGTTCGTTAACTGAAAATGCCAACATTTAAAAGCACTGATTTTAGTTTTGTTTCTACGTATTTTATTATATTATGTAATACGTTGAAACAAACACTGCGATGGCACCTAGTAATGTGCATGTGCTCATGTTTCGATTACAACATCGTAAAACCTTTAGAAATACAAATACTTTACTGGTAAACCAGTTTTTACTCCTTTTTTTATGCACCACAATATAAATTAATTTTTATGGCTACAAATCTACACTTTTCATAATTCACTGCTATCATCACTAAATATATTACTGACAACAATTATAGATTTTAAAAAATTACTAAGCGGAAATTTGCTTGATGCATTGTTCATCACGACATACGATGCTGGTGTTAAAACAATGCCATCAGTATTCCGAATTCACACGTACTTTTCTCCGTGCACCCTCTGCAGCAAGTAAGGGCAGAGTTAGCCGTCTGGGCACGCTCGGCATGCGAGCGCCGAATGGCAGTATGCGGGTCGCTAGAAAATATGCCTCTCCTCCTTTTTTTTCTTCAACTTTTAACAGATCTGAAGTTAGAAATGCGGAGGACGACGCTTTAGCATGGCTTGTTGATCTCGTTATCACCTGGTCTCTTTCCTTCTGCACTTTGATCATGAAAATAAGGAACAACTTCACCTCTTTCCCTTTTCCGTAAATTCGTGTTCTCTCTTTGCCCTTCTTTCTTTGGAACTGTGTGAGAGCCAGCGTCGGGTGTCGTGAGTAGTGATTCAGGGATTACTCTAAACATGTGATATATTTTTTTAAGCTAGACCAGTGACTTATTCCTGATGACTCTGGAACAGAAACAAGCTCATGATGCATAAGATAGACATTGGGTAAATCGGTTTCTACGTATGTCACAGTACATGACTAGAAGGTCGTTGATAGTCGTATTTATTGGTATACATATTGGTAATCCCTTATTTTTACGCCCTAAAACAGAAACAGTGTTCCTTTAGAACACGTTTTGTTCTCGTGTTCTAGTTCTATGATATCGTACGATACAATGTTGTGCATTACAAATTAAATGTCTTAAATTCACTTAATACGCGCCAGTCAAAATATCGTTATTTATTTGTATAAGAAAAACATAGATTTTTTCATACAAACCAGTGTTTATTTCAGTCGTTCTTTTTGCTAAGCAAAATGCGCTAAATTATACTTCCATAAATAGTTTTTTAACCCTTGAGCGCTGTTTTCGTATGCTGTACCTATGTGTTGCGTGATGTATGTGCACATTATACACGTACTTCATAATTCATAGAGAAACTAATTTCCCCTTTGAAGTACAGTCGACGTGTGTAGAATGAGGTTGGCCTCAAGTGGAGCCAGGCTACCAAGTTCTTTACTTTCATACCTTCAAGTTCTAACTTCGAAAATAGTTGGTTAATTGGATTTTTTTTTTGTTTTTAAATGCTTGTCGGTGAAATTAAACTACGGCAAATCTTTCCACTCACGTTGTCACTGGTAGCCGACATTAAAACAAAGAAGTTTTGACTACTGCAAACTTATCGCATTTCGGTTTTGCGTCTACAGTTATAAACTGTAGAAAGAAAGTTGAGTTCAGCGTGGCCTGTGAGCTGGACGTCTTAAATTCTCTCCACTCAAGCTGCATAAAGTTGTGCGATCCAGTTGCAATATAAATGCAGCTGAACGAGTGCCCGAAAGTATACTGTATCGCCAAATAGTTCACTACATCTGGTTGCAGGATGCAAAGCTTGTTCATGGTAAAGTGAGCCTTTTTGAATTTAACCCTTTGAATAATTAATGTCACTGGCCATTACCACAGATTTGCTAGAGCACGCGCTGATATCCAGACCCTCAGTTAATTTCACTGCGAATAATAAAAAAAAATAGTCCTAAAATACAGCACTATATTGCGAGATTGATATTTACATGTGTAGCCACTGGATATCAATGTTCCTTGTTTTATAAACATTAGAGCATGGTTTCGCTCACTGTCAACACATGTACATCTCTAACAATTCCATGATTTTGTTTGGGAATATCAAATACTAACTAGGTTGTACAAATGAAATAATTACAACCTAAACTAATGCCGTGGGCTACCACCGCTTGACATATGTGTAATCACCAAATAAAAATTCCTAAATAAAAAAAATATGTGTATTTAAAATTTAAAATATTGTATATATTTAGCTCTTTTCATGTATATGGTATGCTATTTGGTGATTACATATGTGTCACGTGGTAGATCACATTATTAGTTTACTTTGTAATTTTTTTCATAGTACTTGTCAATACGGTTGCAATAAAACCGGAACATTTTCGATTTGACAAAAAAATATAAAAAAATATAAATTGCAATTTTTTTTTATTTTAGGAAATTGGCATCACATTCAATGCGTACAAGTCAAACGATGTTTGATAGAAATATAAAATTATTAATTTTTTGGTATCCAACAGCCTTAATGTTACCTTAGTAAAAATGATACGAAATGAGAGAAAAAGCAGATCCTAAGAAGTGCTTTCAAAAGTGCTCAGTTAACCGTAAACAGCTTATAATCACTAGTACTGCATCCAGAAAACCGTGTCGCACATATCTCGAATCTCGAGGAAGTCAGCCAACCCTTGGAGTTTCGCAGGTTCGTTCGCCCTCCCCCGATTCCCAACCCAACAACCCGACTGCTGCTCCCATCCTCGTCTTTTTCAGGGGGGAAATTCAATTTATCGGTGACGCCATCGTTGATGAAGCCAATTAATATTTATCAGTCCTGGAATAAATTACGGGCTCCCGCGGAACTGCAATATCTGCTTCATTTCCGCCGTTTAATTGGGCCGCATGCTAATTCGCCGAATGTTTTTAAGTTTATTGTTTTGCGAAGGGATGTTATCCCTCCCTCGACCAATTCCTCCCCCCGCCCCTCCAAAAATCATTTACCCGACCAAAATTGCCGCTCATCGCATGCACGAATATATATNATGCTAATTCGCCGAATGTTTTTAAGTTTATTGTTTTGCGAAGGGATGTTATTCCTCCCTCGACCAATTCCTCCCCCCGCCCCCCCAAAAATCATTTACCCGACCAAAATTGCCGCTCATCGCATGCACGAATATATATATTTTTTTCTGGACCTGACACGTTTGTTTTCAAGTTTCACCGTTTTACTGTCGCACTGGACGAAAAAAAAAAAAACAGGATTCCCGAACTGTTGATGGATGGTCGTCGTGTTATGAAGCCTCGAACGTGATTGGTTCTGGCGGAATGATGCGGGTGCGGGGGAAGGGTAACACATCGACATCGAATTTAAATAATTTGGGCCGGCTCTCGGAACGGACCGAAACGGCGTAAATCTTCCGCGGGTGGTCGGTAAAAGTGGAGAGGGGAAGGGGAGGGCTGTTTCCGTGCGTTGCAGATTGCGAGCGATTGTAAGGGGGTGGGGGGTGACGCTATCTACCGCCCCGACCATCGATGAATATTTCAAACTCCCTCCCCCCGATCAGGCCGGGCGGTCGCATCGCGCCTGCGCGCATTTCCGATCACGTGCCCCGTGATTCCGAAAGTAACTTCCGGGGAATCGAGCGCACAATGACATCGTCATGTGTTATCGCCGATACATAAAGCTCGGCGTTTCGTAATCAACCGGCTGCATTTTCCACCCGCTTCGGTTGTTGAGTAAATAAAATTTTAATTTATTTTCAGAATATTGAAATGTTTGCATCTGTTGGCTAGTGTGTCGTGTTCCGCTTTGGTGGTTCCTTTTGACGTCATTTTCGTAATTATTTTCGTGTTTTGTTCATTACCGGGAATGTGACATTAATTTTTGTCACAGGCTTTGAGTAATTTAAAAATTGATGTAGCTGTTTGTGATATGAATTCGTCCGCGGATATTAAACTAACTAGGTCGAGACCAGCTAAACGTTGTAAAGCGTGGTTTTGCACGAACGAAACCAGGACAATAAATTAGCAGTGCGTTAATTTGATAGCTAGATTTCCAAACTTCGTAAATGTATAGAAGCATAATAAAGTATTCAAGGGTGGCAATTGGCGGGATTACCCTGCTACAGTCCGTTCTTTTAATATTTGTTAACGAATTTTTGTTCACAAGAATGCTATTGCAATGTCTCCATGGTGGAATCTGAGGAGATATCTGCACATCTTCTTCGTAAATATCCTGATGGACAAGAGAAAGCTGCATGATTCATTATAAAGATTTACAAAATCTAACATGAAATGAGCAACCCATTTCGGTGGCAGATTTGAAATGCATACTATAAGAACGTATTTTAAATTGTTCTAAGAACTTCTTTGAAAAATACGAAACTTTGCAGAAAATACGGTATCATCCATTGTAAAATTGTATATTTATAACATTTCAAAAACGTTTTGTACTGCCACGTGTGGAATGTACCGGAATTTTATGAATGGACTCTCTAAATTAAGCATTGCCCACATAAACAAGTGTGATTATCTCTAATACTACGCGAGTTAAGTAGTTGCACCAAGAAACCCTTTGTTCTGTATTGTGACCCCGTATTTTGTTATTTGTACCAAATATGTGATATATGTGATAGGTGTGCCCCAACACATTTTATTGCATGCAATAGGGTGGCAACCCCTATTGTTTGTGTAAGCGGGGTGGGAAACACATTCAGTATCCTTGCCTTCATGATGATCACATTTTAACATATTACTGTGCAAAATCAAATTCATGTACTGCAAGGCGTTGTCATATTGTGTCACATAAACTGCATATTTAACTCCTCTATTTCCACACTTTGTAAGGTGGATCATGAGTTGTATACATAATTCGTCTTCTCTTACCCCCAGGAATACTTTGCCGTAGTTTGTCTCCATGATTTAGAAACACGTTGTATAGATTCATTGCTTCTGCTGTATTGCATTCGGCGAGTCTATGCTTAAGAAACGCACGAATTTCTGCCTTTTACTTGTTTAAATAATTCATCATCACAGCTAACACACAGCACAGTATCAACTGCACTTGTCAAGAAAACGAACAGTAGTAACCTATTGAATGCACTTGGACAGCGATCAGATGTGGAGGGGGGAGGGTCGAGTGAGGTCGAGTATAGTAAACAAACCGTTAAGTGAAATCACTTGGCTGCCAGTCAAAAACAATCTCAAGTGGACCACATGTTTACATTAACTTTTTTCTCAATTTTTTCTTTCTCCTGCCTGCCGCTAAATTCATGGTCACATAAACACACACACACAAACTATCTGTGTTTGTGTGTGTGTGTTTATCCAGATCCCCAGAAAATCTTCTCATATATTCACAACTCTGATGAAGAACGATCGTTGTACCTGTCTCAAATAAATTCCCAGGGTTATTTAGATCAAAACAAATGGTTGTTCACGGGAGGGAGGGGTGGTTTTTTTTATTTTTGGCATAATGTCTTGTTGACAGCGGGGTGATTAAGCATACTGATGTGATCTGTCACCGGTTTTTGCATCATGTGCAGGCAATTATTCCAGTAACATTATTTTATAAGCATGCTTTCGCAATGCTTCTGACAGCATTTTCATGCCTTTGTATCTGTTACGGTCTCATGGGATTTCAGCCCCCGTGAGCGAGAAATTAAGGCTTACTCGATTGACGCAGTGCCCTCCAGGTAATGTTACACACTCTTAATTAGAATAAATGAAATCTTAGAAAATTAAAAAAAGTGTTTTAATTATTTACCGATCAAACTACTGTTTTTATTATTTTGCACTTTACATATAGTGAGAAAAACACTGAATTGTTAACAGATTTAATCAGTTGTAAAATTTCGTTGGACATTTGTACTAATAAATAAGTGACTTTAATATAACAAAATTATGCATGAAGGCTTCGCAGAGGATGGCTTACAAATTAACCTATGGCATAACTTAAACTAACACCCATGCCTTTCCCAGTATTCGAACCCAGAACCTCCCGCACTTCAGACTGGCGGCGCACCAACCGACTGCGCCACCGGAGGTCGGAAACATCTGTAACGTGTTGTATTTTTTGAATTGAACACAGAGCTGATTATAAATCACATATATGTCTACCTATGCAGAAAATCGTGCGTGAATGACGTATTTTAGCACGTCGCCAACTTGACATGTAAGTGCTAGCGAACGCCACACTCTAGCTTTAACAATCCTCTTCCAAACAACAAATNCCAACTTGACATGTAAGTGCTAGCGAACGCCACACTCTAGCTTTAACAATCCTCTTCCAAACAACAAATACCACGACTGCCATGCGCTTTCTTCCACTACAGAAATGACTGCTGATGATAAACGTTTTGAACCTAAACATAATCAGTAAACGCAAAGATTTGATTTCATCTCAACAGTTTATCACATAGCGACAGGACAGCTTAAAAAAATATTACCGTAAGCGGCGGTGACATTGCTGTGACACAAAAAATCATATTTAAATATCACCTTAATTTAATGGGATGTTGAAGATATTCAATAGTGCCAATTGAACCACTGAGCATTACAAACAGCCTCTTTGAAATGGAATTCAAGGTAAATAACAGTGAAAAATTATGTATCACAAAGTCAACCACATGTCCAAAGTCACCCCCGCTTACGGTACTTTGCGATGTTCACGGTAAACTGAGTACTTTTGAAAGCCCTGCTTAAAGTTTAATTGTATACACATTGTGTATCCTTCTACCGTATGTAAAATTAACATTGCCATGGGCCTCTGATCTCTCTATTTATGCATCGGTCAAATGAAACTATGAATAATTAAAAAAGTGAATATTTTACAAATCTGCTTGTTTTTAAACTTTCGTGGATTAAAAAAAGGAAACGAAAGAAATAATTTAAGCTATCACAAATGGTAACTTAAATTTTTTTATTCGTCGTTAAGAAATGTTACCAACCTCCATCGTTACCAACTTTACTGGGCGCATGCCATTCAGTGCATCCGTTAAAACATGTGCAGGCAGGAGCAGTGACTTTTTTCTGATGTTGATTCAAGAGTGCTCACTTAATCGAGGACAGCCTTTAGCAATAAAATTTTACTTAAAGCGTTTTTTATTAAAATTACGAGACAATCAGGCTTGGTGTAGAAACGCGCGTGGCCAACTCATCGACATGAGAGTCCTCCGCTGTGAGTAAGTAATAAGAAGACGTAGTGTGCACCACAAAGTAGGGAGGAAGTGGAAAAATAATATATACCTTCAAAGCTTGGGGAAAAGGGTTTATTGGCCGGTTAAAGGGGGCTATATACAACCTCCTTGGGTCTGCTAGTCTTATAGCTTTGGTATTTACGTATGGTTAAGAAAAACATTAATTGCAATGCGGGTCTTGTTCGTTTCACAATCCAGTATTCAGTAATGAGCGAGTGACTATTTTTAAGATTATACAATTGAAAGTATTCCCTTTCACGTGGAAATTACGTTCCTAAAATTCCTTTTTAGATCATGAACCAGGGGAACACTTCATATTTGACCATTTTTTTCTAAGCTGTAGCAATTACTGTTTACTGATGAATCAATGAAACATGACCATCTCACATATTCAATGACTTAGTTTATTTTTCTTGTCGAAAAAAATAGTTGCATCTGCACTGATAAGCTGTACCATAGCTGCGTATTACTCATCGGTCTGAAACCCCTTATTCAACGGAACACTCATCCAGTCGATTGTCTATCCCTCTCGCTCAGTGATTCGAGACAGTGCCGGAGGTGTGTCGTCGCTCACTACGTAAGCCTATCATCGCGAAAGGAATTCAATATGCCCTTCTTCCAGTATGCAGAGTTAACCTCAGCTTGTTTGGATCCAAACACATCTTATCATGCCCTGAAATAACCATTTATATATACCAATCTGCCCCCAACATGGTAGCAAAAGAATGTCGTCTTTATTGGACTTGTAATCAAAACTCAGATTAGTTTATAATACAAAAACACAATTTCAGGCAAATACATGAGGGATCATTATTCACTATACATTCATGCAACGTATAATGATAATAATAATGCAAAAAATTTTACTCTCATTTGCAAAAAAACATTATCACCATCGCTCCAGTACAACGAAGGTTGCCAAACAGTATCTTTATAGTCCGACATATGTCTAATTTGCGTTTAATGTGGTTTGCTTGCGCGTATGTGCCACTATGGGGCATATACGTAACTTCATCATTTATAGCTGGAATACACCGAATATGGCCTTAGCAGCAGTGTTAGCCTAGTTCAGTGAGCACGCAGAATGCCACAACGTCGCACTCGATAAACCAGTCTTTTCCCAGCAGTGTGAGTTGGAGAACGGCAGCATCATCGGCTTCCGAGAGGCAGGTTGGAAGTGTTGGCGCAATGCACTCCAATTAAACCCTTTTGCCTGCACTGTGAGTCAGTGTTGAACGCAGTGGAAGCAGGAGGGTACACACGCCCGTCGAGAAGGCTCGGGTCGACCCCGGCGGACCACTAGCAAGAAGGATCGTTTTAGCGTGCGATAGGCTCTAAGCACTTTACGGGAGCCGCTGCGCACAAGCAAGGGACATGCTAAGTCAGTTAGGGATACTATTGTGCCCACCATTTCCATATCCAGGTGGCTCGTATAGAAGGA
>NQII01004430.1:87133-164266 GCA_002778355.1 Clitarchus hookeri
CCCTGGGGTAGCACCTACAAGTGATTTTTTTTTTACAAATGAGTGAATTTGGCAGAAAAGGTAATTTTTATAACCATACAATTTATTCAGATTTAGGAACTTATTCCTTAAATTGAACTGCTGGTATCTTTAATAAAACTACAGAGAATATGAACTAATCGATTTATTTAAGTTTCTTGTATAAAATATTAAACGATAACCTGTCAACATGGTCTTTGAAAAATTCTTTCTCACATTCTTATATTTCTACTGCAACCACGACTTACTCATCTTAAACCAAATTATGTCTTAAGTGCTTTTTCACATAAAGTTCCGAACCATTTACTTTTACCTTTGACTATTTTCATGTATAATTTTTATGCCCGTTCAGAGACACTCTTTCAAATGAAGGCCGAAATTGTATTCACCGGTGTGGTTATTTTTATGCAGCATTTATTAATTGAAATGCAATCCACTCAGTTCCTCTCTTCATAAAATAGTACTTTATGTAAATGTACGCGTAATGTATTCTACTTGTATGCTAAAAAAAATATTACAAATATAATAAATGTGAAAGGCTGTGTGTGTCCGCGCGCATGTGTGTGTGTGAGTGTGTGTGTGTGTGTGTTTGTTACCACTTAGCTCCATAACGGCTAAACAGATTTTGATGAAATTGGGTATTTAGGTACTTTAGATCCTGGAATAGGACATAGGATACCATTCGTTCAGAAAAATGGTACGGTTCCTGCGGAATAACAACAAAACCTAATCCTGCAATGGCTGGGAACGTGACCGAAATATTTTTTTTCCTCTGGTGTCAGTGTTTTTCAGACCGCCCAAGGACCTCTGAAATGGCTTAACGACTGCTATAAATTGATAACAACCGGGGCCGAATATATAACGTGCCCTCCGAAGCCCGGAAGGGATCAGATATTATGCCACTAAATGGTCACCCATCCAAATGTGTGCCGCTGAGAGCGTTGCTTAGCTTTGGTGATAGATTAATATCCCCCAGCCAAGCGCAAAACGTTGTACCTAGGTACATTTCTTTTTAAAGCTACAAATGGATGAAACTTACATTTTGATTTTCATACATCTACGCTGGAAAGCGGAAATGTGGTGACTACGCGATAGTTGCACAGATACACTCCAAAAACATTACCCTACTTATTGTTTATCGGGTAAAAAATATCTGCTTCCTTTTAGGCGGCCGTTATCAGTTAAAAACCTACGCCAACATAGTATAATGATATAATTCTGTTTTCACATAAATGAATTGTCTTTTCCCAATTGTACCCGGGCGAAGCCGGGCCGGTTTGCTAGTTTTAAAATAAAACTTTGGAATTTATGTATTCTTGCATGACTGTTTATTTATACGTGTACTTACAAAAAAATAAGTCAACTTTTTGGGCATTAAGAGTTGTTCACCGTAAGGTAAGCACTTTTGGAATTAATCACCGAAAAATAAATCACTGCTAATAACTATGCTTGATTTACCATAACACTGGCAGGCAGGCATTCAGTTAAGTTGGCAACACATTAATGAAAACATTTCTAAGACCTATCGTATTGTAGGTGTAATATTTAAATTGAGGGTAACTAAAGTTTTTTTATAGACACATAGGAGCACAAATTTTCCTAGCACTAAAACATTTTCTTTCGTAAAAATTCCCTGGTTTCCAATTGGATGGCGCATTAACTAAATGAGACGGTCCATGGCAATGTTAATCTTTGATGTAGCGGAAGGATACAATATGAGAAGGAAACTAGATCATGCAGGGCTTTACAAAGTGTCTATCTGGGTATCCACGTACGTGAGCAGTGCGTGGCACGCGCCTGGTAGTGTTGCGTGTAGGCAACTGGACGTATCCCGGAGTGTGTGCGTGTCGGCAGTTCATTTGTAGGCAGGCTGAGTGATGAGAGAAAAACCATTTCTTTGACTGTTGCACTATTAAAATGAGAGAACGTGAACACTTGTTAACTGCATTATTTTTTGTGCGCCAAAAATTGTTTTGAAAGAATATTATAAGCAGACGACTTGAGTTTTTTTACCATGAAGATATAATTGTAAATCGGGAATCTACAACATAATTAACACAAAAATTCACCACGGAAAATTAGAAAATTATTATTGCACTTGCAGGTGCGTATGGTATGTATGTATATATGTACATACGGTATGTGCAGTAAAAATAGTCCAGAAGCTAATACTGCTCAGCAATAAGATTTAGTGACGAGCGATGTGATAACATGTTTTTTTTTTTAGTTTATGATTTTTTTGTGGGCAACGCGTAGTCCATATTTGTTTGGCGTATATGCAAAAGCGCTCAACTGAATACATCGGAAACACATAAATGGGCAATTATTCGTACTAAAAGCTACAAAAGCGATGATTGGCATCCGGAAAAAGTGAGAAAATGAAGTGGCTAGACATAGTACAAAGTCAGACGGCATTAAAAATACAATATATTTCTTAGTAATAACACCTAGGAATAGAGCCTGATTAGTTCATGTTTTTTTAGTAAAATGAGAAAGAATGGGGAAATATGATGCTAGACAATTGAGAGATAAATTGAATTTAGCAAGAGTAGCGTAAAAAGAAAAGAAGTTTGGAGAAAATACTTCAAGGAATTCCTGAAGACCAGAGCACATGATGGCGATGGTTTGCATTCCAGCTAACGTAAGGCTCATAACCAGAGCCGCGTGTTTGAATGATTTACTATTCAATCAACAAATATATATATTAATCACCTGTTTCAGTCTCCATCTGCACGTCGCAACGTTAATGCCATTAATTCCAAACAAGATGTGAATAATAGACGCATGTCGAAATGGAACCCGCGACCAGTCTAATGCAAATAACAGCGATGAGGAGAACACGCAACGCATGTAGTTGAGTGATAGTTCATTAGCGGCTAGTTAGTGCCTGCTTGAGAGGTCACGCAGGGTAGGCAAACCGTGCTCGCTCACTGCCGTTAACTGTTTTAAGTGGCTGGCAACTACGAGAATGTCCGTTATAATTATCTGAAGGTTGTTATTGCCTCTCGGCCTGAGTTAACATTCTAGTGTAAAAACTGGTGCCGGGCGTTTAGCGACAGCTGTACTGTGATAAAACTGTCCAAAATGAATTCATACTCTATAAGAGAGGGCTATTACAAGCTTTAACAGTCCTTGCTGCACGTGGCGTGGTAAACGCTGTCTCTCTGTAATCAGTACGTGCTCCGGTAATTACTCAAATTATTCTCTCTCAAAACTGCATACATTTTAATGGAAACACTTAACGAAATAACTATAGTCCAGTCGTGGTTACTTCCAACTTTTCTGAAGCCCTGCTAAATTTCTACATTCGAACTATTCATTATCTATCCTTTCGCCGTAAGCATGCAAAACCTAAACCGCTCTAGAAAACAATGTGCGCTGGGCCAGACAATCAAACATGAAAAGTGACATGTGTTCTTAACAAAGCTTCTTGACAACCTAAATACATGATATATTTAACAATAAAGTGATAAAGTTCAATTAAAAAAAACTTTGCATAGTAATATTTTTTTCTAGCCATTACCACACTATCTATTTTCTGTATGTTTATTACATACAACTTTTTTTTTTTACAAATATTGTAATCTATAGGAGAAATTTAAGTGAAAGTTTTAGTTAACCAAATTACGGGGCTTGCATTTTAAGGCGAATATAAATCGCTTCTAATATATTTATATTTAGCAAATAACCAAACATGTCATAAACGGCGTGATTTTTCAAGAGTGTGATTCGTAAAGTGTGAAGATACCGAGAATAAATAATATAACAGTGTTGGTATCGAGATAGGAACAGAATTGCTGTCTCTTAACTTCACATTAAATGTGCAACTTAGTATTTTAATTGGTGGACACATAATCGAACCTGTATTTTTATTTTGTACATTAGCGAAATAACCTGCGTGACATCAACGTTTTAATTATTTTAATGGTCAGCACTGTTGTTTGACCTATTAAAAAATACTAGTAATGTTCGCACGTGGCAGGAATGTAAAACTAAGAAGGACTTACACACGTGAGAGGTAACCCAGGTATCAACTACTGCGCCTTGGTCATATAGATGGTCATGCGGAGTAGCAACCCGCTGTACCTCTTAGGGCACAACCCGCTGAGATAAGATGCTTGGCTAATTCCTCATAAGGAGGCAGCAAGCAGGAATGTCGGTATTCCGAATACAGCTTCTGGAATGTAATATAGAACTGCGTCATACTGGCTGTAAAACAGCCCACGTATCTACCTCTCCACTGAGAACTTTGTTTTCATGGGTCGAGGGCTGCCGGAGAATAATTTCTTGCACACCTGAACAATAGTTGTTTACTTAACTAAGCACTAACCGATGAAAGTCACACTACGGCCGTAAGGACAGCACACGTGATTCGCGGTTCAGTGAGCACATTCAGAATCAACCTTTCAAAATATTCACTGCCATAAACTGCATGTACTTTGACGCACACGCTGATTGTCATGCTTCCAGTTAAGTTGGCATCGGCGCAGGAAAAGTAGTTCCATATATGAACGTCAAATTAAAAGCGATACGTTGAAAAATTGGGAACACCGACTATATTTTATTTAATATCTTTTAGCTATATGTACACAAAAATTATAATTAGCGCATTAACAACTTACGTTCCTAACAATTTTGCAGTTTAACTTGATAGGCGCATGAATAAAGTGATCAGGCGCACCACAGTGTTAATTTTACAATTGGTGGAAGGACGCAATATGAGCAGACATGTAATATTAAGCAGTGCTCTGAAAAGTGGTATATTAATGATGAGTATTCTATCAAACATTTTAAATCTTGTACGGAAAATTATGTTTAACCTCACATGAAAACCACTAAATTTTTAGTAAGTTAAACAAAAAAGTATTGAAATCCATACCTGTATGGAAATAAGTATTTAAAAANACCACTAAATTTTTAGTAAGTTAAACAAAAAAGTATTGAAATCCATACCTGTATGGAAATAAGTATTTAAAAATGAATAATGTGTACCGGGACTACGGCTTACTATAATTAGCTTTTACTTATGACTTTTTCCTGTCCTTCATCGTCTGTAATTGCCCAACTTGGGTATTTTAGTGTTAGTTTATAAGCAGTTTCCTTGAAATAAACGGAACAGAATCAGTATTTCTATTTTAAACACGATTACTGTTTGCTTTAGCTTTGAAACTTGGGAAAATTTGAATAAATGCAATTTTTATACCCTCAAGCATGTAAACTAAGTCATTAAATTTGTGTTCATAGCGCCGATTTCCTCTCAAAAGGCAGAATATTATCTGTCATTAAAAGCAGCTATATTTTGTTCACTTGGAATTTCTACCCTCCTAACTACTAAACGCTGGGAAAAATTTCGGGATATTTTAACACCAAATTTTGCGTAGTTTTGCAGGGTGTTATTTCAGTGAATCATTAAATAATTATATATTTTATTTTTTTGACCAGAAAGAGTAATCCAAAATGGCCCAAATAATACCCAACGCAGCAAAAAAAAATCATGGCTTCTTGCATAGAAAATAATCACTAAGGTGCATTATTGTAAAAGAAATTGTTTTATGTAATCAGAAAATGTTGCATTTTTCTCTTTTATACCGTAATATGTCCGTTATCAATGATAAAATAAGAAAATTAATACTTTTTATGAAATAAATTTTAGCTTTTGTATGGTTTTGTGCAAATTTCACTATGCATCGCAGACGTTTCAGTTAAGCCCAAAATTACTTTTGAAATCACAACACCGTTGAAAGACATTCTTCGGAATTTAGCACTGCCTTATTTACATTTAACCAATTTGACACACAAAGTTAGCGAAAAATATAATACCAAACTCTGGGTGAAAATAAACTCTGTGTGAAATAAATTTTTCATAATATACATTTACTGGGCAGCGCAAAATTTAAATTTAAATTTTGCATTAAACATGCCGATTTAATTTTTTTTTTTTGTATTTCTTAAATTGAGAAATATTATTACAACCTTTGCTTTTCTGCTTTTAAGTAAATTTCTTCTTTCAATTGGCACTTTGTTTTATTTTTGTTTGGTATGATAGAAGATACTTCATCATGTATCAAATCGTGTTAGACAACATGAAAACCTTAGCTATAGTCAGCTATTTGAGTTCACGGATAACCGCGAAGGCTATCCTATGAATAACTTAACGCCCCTTATATTTTTTTTCGTCTTCAGTAATAACATTTATGAAGGAAACTTTTCTAGGAAAGCGTAACTATATTCGCAAGAATGGCAAGATTTGTGAGGCACGCTACAGCCCAAGAAAAAGTTAAAGTTACATAAATCGTTAAAATAATCACTAAGTAATGGTTTGTGGTGCGTGGTTCGTTTCAAAGCCTTACACGTCGCCCTGGCTGAACGGTAATGTGTTGCCTAGTGGGGGCGTCCCAGGGTATAGCCATGGCGTGCGCAGCCGGGAGATGGCGATGGCGTGTCGGCACGCGAGCCTCTCACGTGTTTTGTCGTCCAATTAACTGGGATAGGGCCTAATGCGGCCGCATTACCGCTGTCGCTTTTATCTGGGACAGCGGTAACCCCGGGCTGTCACGACACGCGTTGCCGTACTCCGCGCCGCGTACGCACTTCACAGTGATTCCCCACTCAATCGCTGTTGGCACAAGTTTCAGTTCTNGTTGCCGTACTCCGCGCCGCGTACGCACTTCACAGTGATTCCCCACTCAATCGCTGTTGGCACAAGTTTCAGTTCTGGCGGGCTGCATAACAGCGTTTCACACAACCTCAGTTACTCACGAATTACCCCCTCCTTTCTCTTCTTTTTCATTGCGAGTCACGTTTTGACTGCGGGGAAGATTATCCCTCCTGCGATCGAATACCTGACTTAATTGTGATTGTGTTGTAGGAAACTCACAATATATTTCTGATCCTTTTACGAATGTGTTCATTTAAGGGTATTGACTATTCAAAAATCCATGAGAAAATTACTAATTCGTTGTTTTGTCTGGAGTTATTTTTTCTAACGAAATAAGCGGGATTAAAACATTAAGTATCTTGTTACGTTGTCATGCTTAATTACTCCAAAACACATTCTTTGGTTGACTCATGGGTCATCCTAACTTAATCCAAACACAATTTTTCGAGATAAGGCCGAAACTAGCAGTACACTGGGATTCAGTTATGCATGTGGCTAGTGCATGGTTTGGCTTATATTCATGGAACACTAAAGACAAATTGCAATTTTTAATATTGGCAATTTTTTTTTTTTTGCTGCTTATATGATATTCAATACTTTTCTAATAAATATCTTTGTATATAGAAATTACTGTTAAGCTTAATATTTTTAGACTTCAAAAAACTATAATTAAAAAATAAATTTTTTTTCTACATTTGGAATACTTAGTCGAGAAATAGAAAAACCGCTATTATATATATCTTTTGGCAGAAAAACGCATATAAGCGCCAGAGTTGTGCCGTTGACTTTATTATGTTTTCGTGGACTTGAGATTACAATAAACATCAAAGGAATTATTATGCTGATATACTTGGTTACATATTTTAATAAAAATATGCTTTGTTATATATACATTAACCTACATTGCATTAAGAAATTGTTAATCCGTGTGTTTCCTGACGTTTTAAATAAGATACTGTCAATATAGACTAAGTGTATTTTCAATGTGAATTTGTGGAATATTTTGTAATTTTTTTAATATTAAGATGCCTGATAATTATTTTTCCAAAATATCTAGTATCTCAGTTGTAGTCATTCAAATCATTAATTTAATGCATTGCATTATATCGTAAAGTTCTGGAAGTTAAAAAAAATTGCATGTTTGTTGATATGTATTCAGAGATAAAATATATAAATAAAATGAAGAGGTAGGCTACACTGACAGATATGAACTCTGACTTGAATCCAAACGCATGTTGTACGATTTGTATTCTAGATTTCTTATTTTGCTTTTAACTTGTAATATGATATTTAATTCACATGCTTTTTCTTTAAAAATAAAATTCATATGTGAATAACATGTTTATTTCTTTTATTTTCAGGTAAGTGTCCCTGCGGAATATTTTGGCAGTAAGAGATGGGTCACTAAGGTAAGACTGCGTAAAGAAATATCCTTAATTTTAGGTTTAATTTTCTTGCTACTTAAAAATAGCTGTAGAACTATAAATGTATTTTGGCCCACGGTGATAACGTTAGCACTGATATGAACTAAACTGTTAAAAAATTTACGTACAAAATGAAAATAAAACTACTCCAAATAAATCTTATTTTACGAGAACATTTTGAATTGTACGCGTACAGGTTTAAATCATTAAAAATATTATTTAATTTTATATTTAAGTTCTATTATTTTAGCAGTTTGTTCCGTTGTAAGTTGGCACCTACCTTTGCAAAAAATATATACTTCAATTGCCGGATATGATATATTTTACACACGACTTAGTGTAGATACGTCCAGCACTCTACACTAAAATACCAGTCATTAAAAAAAGCAATTAGTGTAACACATACTTATATTATCATATAATGTAAGCATGTTTTCGTACATAAAATGTAAAGTTGTTTTGTATTTCATGGTGTTATACCAGTAAATAAATTCTGTGATCGTTTATTGGAAACCACTAATGATTTTTTCCAAGAGTTAAGATATTTCTCATGCAAAATAAATTAATTGTAATCCACGAAGAAGCTGCTCAATGTTTCCCAAAATCGGTTGATATTCGCTATAATTCATTAGCTAGCAATACTCTTTAAAGGCTTTCAAATGGGAAAGGTTCAATGTGTCAAATTTGTCCATTATAGTTCATTGCAGCTCATTTAATACTTTATTTTTAGAAAGCGTCCAAAACTTTTAGAAACTGTTCAATTTATTACAACTTTGCATGTGATGCATCTTCTGAAATAAAATCATTGGATCCAGCAACTTAAACTATTTAATGACGGAGAAAATCCTAATATAGTCCATTCACTGTTACTTCCAACTTTTATGAAGCGCTGCTGAAGTTCTGCTTCCATGATATTCCTCTGCCTCATACAAATAACGCTTAACCATACCTAGAAAATTATACCAAAGGGACCCCGTACCGCATTCGTTCACACTAATTTCAATAATATTTTGCATTAAAACTATTTCTTACTAGGCATTACCAAAACATATATTATCTCCCTGTTTATAATAATATTACTTACAAATTAAATATTACAATTTATATACAAAATGTTATTAGAAGTTCCGTTTATTCAAAAATAAGATACCTTTATATAAACATAAGTAATAAACGCTTATAATACATCACATATTTAGGAAACAACGAATTTTCGAAAGGTTTAATTAAAAAAGTGTGGACAAAACCAGAATAGACAATATCTATCTCGACGTGGACTAGATGTTGTCTTTAGTATCCTGTGTGCAGCACCCGCGCTATTTAAATGCCCAAGGTTTACCACACGGTTACTCAGCGTTGTAGCTGGAAGTAGCGAATAATCCCAGTATGTATTAAGCCCAATTTGGCGTAAGTTTGCCGCGGGCCGACGTGCAAAGACGCCCTAGCCAACGCAGATGGCAGCGCCCGAGCGCAGTCCCTTGTTAAGCGGGATTAGTGATGTAGCGGCGATGACGCCCACTCGCACGGCGTCACACACCCCCCTCCACCAGGACATTCCTTAATCCGGAGCGACGACGTATTTCTGCGATCCCCAGCCGGTCGGAAACACGGGGGGCGGGGCAAGACCCGATGAGCAAGGCAAGATAATAAGATGGGGGTGGGAACCTCAATTCTTGGAAGTGCCCTCGGGAAGGAAGGAAGGAAAGGAGGAGGCTGTAATGAAGTCTGGTGCAGGTCAGGCCGCCATCAATCCACTACCCCCTCCAGGGCCCCCGCCCCTAAACGCGACAAGAGAAAGGAGGTGCAGTACCTTCCGCCACCACTACAACATCCCTTCCGTGCAGTCGTGCCGGCGCTTGCCCTCGAGTGTCGCGACTTATGTTTCTATTATACGGCTGTGCCCGGGTTGGCGGAATAGGCGAGTCCGGGGGATGGGGTATTGTAGCGGCCAGGGTTGTGCTACTACTCCCCCCTTCCTCCTCCCACCCAAGCCGCTGATGGAACAGACCTTCATCCCCCCTACTCGCCTTCATCCAGGGGCTTGCACTAACACCCTCCCTCGNCCAAGCCGCTGATGGAACAGACCTTCATCCCCCCTACTCGCCTTCATCCAGGGGCTTGCACTAACACCCTCCCTCGCCCTTGATACAACCGCCGCAGGTATTTACGGTCTATGGCGGTGGCATTAACTGCTGGATAAATCACTGGCCTCGTTACAGGGCTGAGCGCGTACGGCCGTGGGTTGGAGAGCTGCAACGGCACGGTCTAGACTGTAGGCGGCGGCTTGCTGAAGAGTGGATTGGTTGCGGAGGGTGAGGGTAGAATGGCGATATCGCGGTAGGGAGAAACCAAGTGTCACCGAGACTGGTTGGGAGCTGAATGTGGTTGCCCAACTATCATCGATCTCGGGAACCTCTCGTTTCGTTTCGAGATTGCACTGTCAAATATCTGGCACTTTAGCTGCGTTGCTGTGCATTCGAATTTTGAAACGTACGTTTTTGAAAGGAATCGCCAAACTGTCACTCATCTTATTTTTGGGTCGATAATTCGCATTGCAGACGAATCGGCGTTGTATCTTTCAAGACGTCTTGCTTATTGCAGTAATTATTTCAGAGTCCNATAATTCGCATTGCAGACGAATCGGCGTTGTATCTTTCAAGACGTCTTGCTTATTGCAGTAATTATTTCAGAGTCCTTACTGAAAACAAAACATTCGTTAAATCAAATGAAATAAAAGAGACTACTGGACAGCTCGCCTTTTCGAGTGAGACAAACGAAAGTGCTGCTCTCTCGCAGTGCGGTGGGACGGAACCTTCGTAGAGAACGCTCTACATGTCACTAAATGTTACTTCTGTCATTGTATGAAGAAAAATAAAATAAAAGATATTTAATATATGTCAAGGTGTAGTACTGAAATAGTAATACGTAATTTTTTAAAAGTATTTTACCTACACAATAANACACAATTATTTCCCACTCTTCGAAAACTTATTTTAGATTTCCAAAGAACGGAGATAAGTAATCAAACACGTTATTATAGATAGTTAACCACAGCAAACGTGTGATTGAAGACAATGTTCTACTTTAATCTAAAAATAACATAAACGTTAACAAAAATAATTTATATGAAGACTTTGATAGTTATGACAATAATAGTTGGCAGTAAGAAGCTGAGTGGCTAGCTATAAATTCTAACAGACGACTTGCATAAAGTAAGTAATTGTAGGATCGTGCGAATAATCATATCCAATACAGGACATTCATGTTTCAGTGAAAATCTATAACAGCTTTGGAATGCTTTAACTTAGTGAGTGTATTGACTTTTGATGTCGTTAATATACAGAATATTAAATAATGATTTCAGGGAATTTTTTAATGTATTTTGCTGCAAATCAAAATTCAAAACGAGTCACTGGTTCATAAACCCTACACAGTGAGACTACTTTCAAATATTTTTTAAATGATAATTCAAATTGATGATTACACTATTTTCCAAAACTTACTAATTGTATGATTATGGGAAGCATTTAAAAATAAAAACAAAGTAAAAATGTGAGTCTTATATTAACTAAAATTTAAATTTATTTATAAGGTGCGAGAATGTGAATTTCTTATTTCCTTTAAAAATATATATGCGTAAAAAGATTATACGTCGGTATTTTGGTATCGTATATACTTGTACTTTCAGTAATGCATTTGTCTTCATATTAAAAGTTTTGTGATATTTTATCCATAAAAGTGTTAGACTTTGTATGAATTTATTTAAACAGTAAATAAACCTTATTTGCGTTATCTAAAAAAATAATATGGATTGCAACATTTTTGACAAAATATACTAGTTGTTTACGTGATTTGATNTATTTGCGTTATCTAAAAAAATAATATGGATTGCAACATTTTTGACAAAATATACTAGTTGTTTACGTGATTTGATGCATGTTTACAAATTCTATATTACTAAAAAAAAGCTCTAGTGATACTCTTAACTACCAACAGTTTATGTATGGGCGCATGATTTTAGTAAATCAAAGTAGATGACTCTTAAAACCAGTTTTGAGACGCGTAAACATTCTTTCGCTATAGTAGCAAGTGGAATTCGGGGTCCTCAGATCGCGCTGGTAGGTGACACGGCTGTCGCTTTTCTCAATCTCGCCTGTGTTATTAGTGCAATGCTGCATTTTATTACAATTTACTGTCAAAGAATATAGTAAAATCTATAGTAAAAGAATTATAAGTATACGTTCATATACACATACACAAAATGCTCAAAANTCAAAGAATATAGTAAAATCTATAGTAAAAGAATTATAAGTATACGTTCATATACACATACACAAAATGCTCAAACAACGAATTGGTGTAATCCGAGATTGTGAATTTGGCCTACTATAAGTTAAGATTTTTATTTGAACCACTAACATGCAAACAGCAGTTTTAAAAAAATGGGTTTTTTTCCAGTATTTTACAGCAGTGCCACCTTTGTGAATTTCCGAATGTCACNAACAGCAGTTTTAAAAAAATGGGTTTTTTTCCAGTATTTTACAGCAGTGCCACCTTTGTGAATTTCCGAATGTCACTGACTACCAAGTAAGATTTTCCTGACTTCCTAAACATGCACATATTATGAAAACTGTTTCAGATCCATTTACAAAATATTTGTTCTGTGTACATCGACGCTACTAAAATTTTCTTGAGATAACTGCAGAAGAAAATATTTCAAGGGAATATATCTCAGCAAATAACAATGCCAACAGAGATGTCTGAAAAAAATTCCTCCTTTGTTACATGCTGTCAAAATTCCCAGATTTTCTTTCACTTTGCGAAAAATTATGTTACTTTAGTGTAGGATGTTCAGGGTTAACTAATCAGTTTCGAAAAATTTACTTTCTTTCTTCTTTTGGCTAATTTTATCATTCTCACAGCAAGTAAATACAAGCATAAACGAGTGACATTCTTTTCAAAAACAGTGTTTACATTCCACTGACATCGAACATTTAGATTACTGTACCGATTGTCTGAAATTAATACGTACACTATTTAGACGGGAATAACAAAGAAACTAGTATAGATAGCCTGGTGGGGCTGCTTGTATTTGATGCTATAAGGAAAACATAAGGTGTGCACGAATATTAACAACAGTTATGACTTTTCAAAATGTCCGCCTTCAGCAGCGAATCATCGTCTGCAAAACTGGAGAACAGAACGACAAACAGTAACTACATATTCACAGGCGGTCACATTCGTATCTCTCGTGGTATCCATTGTCAGTTGCCTTGTGGCGTACAGTGTTCTACAGAGTTGTCCACAGATAAAAATCTAACGGTGTTAAATCTGAAGGTCTAGATGAATTGGCACTAATTCCTCGTTGCCATTTCCATCTCACGAAAAATGTTTTTTCCATGAGCGACCGTATGTCACATCCTGCTGGGAAAAGCAATCGTTATCTGGGTAGAGTTGGTGAACAGATGGCGTATTGTTTTCCTACAACATAGTACGTTAACTTTCAGTTATCACCATTCCGTAAAAGAAGAATGGCCCCCACAAGTCCTTCGCAGACATACCGCACAACGCTGTTAACTCAGAGAGACTAACCGCTTTCTCTGCAACAATGTGGGGATTTTCAGTTGTTGCAAGTGACAGTTCCATTCCATTTAAGGGTTGCTTGGTCGGACCAAACAGTTATGCCGGTAAAGTGTTAGTTGTCGTTGCACATGTTCACAAGGCACTTACAAAATTGTACGCACCTATATTGGTCGTCTTCAGGGTACAATACAGCATAGTACGTGTTGTAACCGTCGTTATACGGTGAAAATATATATTCTAGTAAAATTACATATTAGGTTACATGTTTATTGAGTCAAATTATTAGAAAGTTTGGTTCTCGTTACAATGGTAGAAAATTGAATTTTTACGCGGTATTTATGAACATCGTATTAATTTTATTTATATAAATATGCCTACTGAAATTTAGGGTACTATATACGAGTTATTAACACTAAAAACTAAAACGGCAGAAATAATTTTTTCTAAGTATAAAATCATAAGACCTTGGCAACTGAATGTGGGGCCATGCCTTCATCTTCAAATTCGTCAAAGACGAAGCCAGGGTCTTATGAATTTTTCTGAGATTTTACATTTTTTTTTAAATAATTGCGATTCTTTTTTGTTTTAAGCGGTATATTTTGTTCGAGATGGTGGTCGAAGGTCAAGGTCAAGGTTGCAAAACATTAACCATGGACAAGGTCAATGTTGCTGGTCATGGTTACTGCTATTGTGACTGGGGCAAATGGATTTTCTCAGTGTGTTCCCATGATTTTTTTATAAACCAAATATAGTTTTTTCCCATCATCCCTATCATAGATATAGACTGAAATGGTGGTCAAAGGTCAAGGTCAAAGTTCAATGACATCATGGTTCCTGCTATTGCAGGCAGGGCAAATGGGTTTTCCCAGATTGTTCGCATGTTTTTTCTTCATCCTTAAAATAAGTTCGTGTATATACCATTTAAAACGAAATAACTTTTTACGATGCCTTGTATAACTGAATTCCTCTTGTAAATGGAAGTGCATGTGTGTGACTCGGTCGGTCTGCCACCCTGGAGCCTGACTCGACTCAAGACTAGTGTGTGTACCATCCCTTCGACTCGTTGAGACCTGCACAGTGCCTACACCGTCGGTCGGCCACCTGCCTACCTTATAGATTCTCAGGGTGTTAATTGATCACACAATGTCGGACAGGGAGGACGCATTCCGCCGCAGTTTCTACCAATAATACTAACTACCTACCTTCCAACAAACCTACCAAAATATTGCAACCATACTATCAAGACAATATAACACGATCTATACATATTTTGTAATGCATATTCTAAATTATTGCTTCTAATGAATGGTGAACTACACCAATCATATTGTAGCAATTCGGAGGGCAGTCCTTTCGTACATGTAATATTTACACACATTCAGTTATCTCTAAAAAATCTTGCCTCAACATCAACACTTTTTTACCAAATAATGATAGGATAATCGAATAATTCATGCATATAAACATATGCTCAGTACTCGATTTCACACCATCAGAGGCCTGCATCACCTTCAAGCAGACAAGAACTCACACACCTTGACTACAATATAACTGACTCCTGCCGAGAAAGAATAACATTTGAGCTTTTACCGAGGTCATGCAACTGCCTGTATATACATATTCAAACCTACCACCGGTAACTAGGAGGAAAGTAGTTTTTTTAGTTGCATTGAAGTATCTCAAAATAATTAATACAGTTTAAATAAAATTCTCTTAGAGTCTTTCCGCCTATAATCACATCAATTTTATATTCCGAAAAAAAAAATTTCAACCTAGCTTTTATATTTATTTTCTAAATGACATTCTAATTGTCACATAAATCCATTCCAATGTCTATACTAAGCATGTACGTACATATATTTAAAGTTCTTATATCATCACAGCTTACAGGTATTTGTACGTATCAAGGTACTGCGTACGACCATCAGAAATAATTTATATTTGATGCTAAAATGAATAACATCTTTGATGTACATGTGGCTCAGATTAGTCTTAATCGTTTCTCCCAAAAAACTTAATATAAGCAGGGATAAAATTAAACGAATATCATGGAAGTTATTTCAGTACTTTAACTTTATTTTTCAGACATGTAATAAACATAATAATAGTTGCACCCTCAACTTATTCTTCGTTCGACCAAAAGAATTATGATGTCTGTTTTTGTAGAACGATTCCTGCTGTTAGCATTCAAGCTACACTTATTTGCATATTCCACACCGCAGTTATCACATGGGTAAGTTTTGTAAGCGATGTTGAATGGACAGTTACTATCTTCATGTCGTCTGACATTATGGCTGTTAGTTAATGTCTTGCCACAATAATTGCACTCATTTCCCGATGGACAAATAAATCATTGTATTTGCTCTTCTTGCTATGTCTCTTCAAGCTATCTCTGAAGGTAACAACCTTGTCACAGTGATCACAATGGTAAGTCTTGTATACGATGGTGAATGGGTAGTTACTATCTTCATGTAATCTGACACTAGAGCTGCTAGAAAACGTCTTGCCGCAATACTTGCATTTGTTTCCCGATGAACACCAAACATTGACCTTGCACTTCTTGTTATGCCTATAGGGCACTGCAGGCAAACATAGCATCGCAGTTATCGCAGTGGTAAGCCTGGTATGCAACACTGAACATGTAATTGCTACTTTCATGTCACCATGCCTTACATCTTTTACTAAAAGTATTTCCGCAGTAGTAACATTGTTTCCGTGATGTATGTAGCGAATTTCCAAGGTCCTTTGCTGTTGACGATGCAGTCAGTGTTACATATTCCAAGTCTTCGAGCATCGATTCCATCTTCATACTGCAACAATGTACGCAATCGCTGTAGATGAATGCAGTATTATCAATCTGCTTTCCACCACACTCGGCGACGAAGTGACAATCATTTAACATTATGCTCGCTTGTATACTATTCACACAACATGACAGTTTGCATTGCCTGTCTCGGGTTGCCTCAGTAGATGACTGCTGGCTATGTGCTGCAAACAACAGCATGGTTGCTGGACTGTAAAATGTTTTCTTATCAGGTCGATCGCTGTCTAGCCTACGAAGTTGACCATTGATCACTCATCTTCTTTACAGTCGTTGAACTGTCAGCATCGGAGGTATCTTGTTTTTCTTTATGCTGATGCTCTCTCCCGACGTAGGTCTATAAAAATCGAATATGGACATTTCATGAGTGGAACCCTGGGCGCTAGAATGAGTGTTTATAAATTCTTATACCATATTCGAATTATTCTCAAAGAAATTTTGGGTTATGTGCTTTGTGTAATATATCAAGTCTGGATATGTTAAGTGAAACAAAAATATTAACTTAATCGATTTATGTGTGAAGAGACAAATATTTTAATACGAGCGTTCATGTGCTTAGCACAATAAATAAGAATATTTTGAATAATTTTAAATATTTGAATTCTTATTAAAAATAAAGTGGATCATTTAATAGCTGAATTTTTTTTCATAAAAATTTGACTTTTATGTCGGTGTAAATAAGTTCAAATATTTTCTTTTTATAATTTCTTGAAAACCATGCACCCTCTGACAAAAATGATTCTAAAATATTTTTAATTTGATTTTCGATCCTTATATCTGGGCACATCTTGAAATTTTACTCTTGTTTCTAAATTTAAAAAAAACCCACTTAGACTATCCTCAATTATGCATGGATCGATAAATACATATATTTATTAAGTTTTGGTTCTAATATCGGTGCGTGTTTCCATGTGTGCGCGTGTGTGTGCATGTAAGGTTGACCGATATGTCGGCTGCCCGAATAAAAATAGTTTTGCATTAACAAAAACGTTCAGGATAACTTTTTTTTTTCTTTTAAGCATTTTCAATGCATTGTTTAGTGCTCTCAGACACATTTCATAGTATGTTTGTAAAAATACCTATTAATTATTAGGTATGCAACTTAAATAAATTTATTTACAATCACGTAGAAATAGTTTTTGGCAATACATGAGTCCATACATAAACTGCTTGCCAGCATACTGTGAGATCCTTCATGCATAGGTGTTTCTATGAAATTCAGAATGGCGTAGGGGAATAGACACATGCAATAGCNCACTAATTCCTCGTTGCCATTTCCATCTCACGAAAAATGTTTTTTCCATGAGCGACCGTATGTCACATCCTGCTGGGAAAAGCAATCGTTATCTGGGTAGAGTTGGTGAACAGATGGCGTATTGTTTTCCTACAACATAGTACGTTAACTTTCAGTTATCACCATTCCGTAAAAGAAGAATGGCCCCCACAAGTCCTTCGCAGACATACCGCACAACGCTGTTAACTCAGAGAGACTAACCGCTTTCTCTGCAACAATGTGGGGATTTTCAGTTGTTGCAAGTGACAGTTCCATTCCATTTAAGGGTTGCTTGGTCGGACCAAACAGTTATGCCGGTAAAGTGTTAGTTGTCGTTGCACATGTTCACAAGGCACTTACAAAATTGTACGCACCTATATTGGTCGTCTTCAGGGTACAATACAGCATAGTACGTGTTGTAACCGTCGTTATACGGTGAAAATATATATTCTAGTAAAATTACATATTAGGTTACATGTTTATTGAGTCAAATTATTAGAAAGTTTGGTTCTCGTTACAATGGTAGAAAATTGAATTTTTACGCGGTATTTATGAACATCGTATTAATTTTATTTATATAAATATGCCTACTGAAATTTAGGGTACTATATACGAGTTATTAACACTAAAAACTAAAACGGCAGAAATAATTTTTTCTAAGTATAAAATCATAAGACCTTGGCAACTGAATGTGGGGCCATGCCTTCATCTTCAAATTCGTCAAAGACGAAGCCAGGGTCTTATGAATTTTTCTGAGATTTTACATTTTTTTTANCATGCCTTCATCTTCAAATTCGTCAAAGACGAAGCCAGGGTCTTATGAATTTTTCTGAGATTTTACATTTTTTTTAAAATAATTGCGATTCTTTTTTGTTTTAAGCGGTATATTTTGTTCGAGATGGTGGTCGAAGGTCAAGATCAAGGTTGCAAAACATTAACCATGGACAAGGTCAATGTTGCTTGTCATGGTTACTGCTATTGTGACTGGGGCAAATGGATTTTCTCAGTGTGTTCCCATGATTTTTTTATAAACCAAATATAGTTTTTTCCCATCATCCCTATCATAGATATAGACTGAAATGGTGGTCAAAGGTCAAGGTCAAAGTTCAATGACATCATGGTTCCTGCTATTGCAGGCAGGGCAAATGGGTTTTCCCAGATTGTTCGCATGTTTTTTCTTCATCCTTAAAATAAGTTCGTGTATATACCATTTAAAACGAAATAACTTTTTACGATGCCTTGTATAACTGAATTCCTCTTGTAAATGGAAGTGCATGTGTGTGACTCGGTCGGTCTGCCACCCTGGAGCCTGACTCGACTCAAGACTAGTGTGTGTACCATCCCTTCGACTCGTTGAGACCTGCACAGTGCCTACACCGTCGGTCGGCCACCTGCCTACCTTATAGATTCTCGGGGTGTTAATTGATCACACAATGTCTTGCCACAATAATTGCACTCATTTCCCGATGGACAAATAAATCATTGTCTTTGCTCTTCTTGCTATGTCTCTTCAAGCTATCTCTGAAGGTAACAACCTTGTCACAGTTAACACAATGGTAAGTCTTGCATACGATGGTGAATGGGTAGTTACTATCTTCATGTAATCTGACACTAGAGCTGCTAGAAAACGTCTTGCCGCAATACTTGCATTTGCTTCCCGATGAACACCAAACATTGACCTTGCACTTCTTGTTATGCCTATAGGGCACTGCAGGCAATCATAGCATCGCAGTTATCGCAGTGGTAAGCCTGGTATGCAACACTGAACATGCAATTGCTACTTTCATGTCGCCTTACATCTTTTACTAAAAGTATTTCCGCAGTAGTAACATTGTTTCCGTGAAGTATGTAGCGAATTTCCAAGGTCCTTTGCTGTTGACGATGCAGTCAGTGTTACATATTCCAAGTCTTCGAGCATCGATTCCATCTTCATACTGCAACAATGTACGCAATCGCTGTAGATGAATGCAGTATTATCGATCTGCTTTCCACCACACTCGGCGACGAAGTGACAATCATGCTCGCTTGTATACTATTCACACAACATGACAGTTTGCATTGCCTGTCTCGGGTTGCCTCAGTAGATGACTGCTGGCTATGTGCTGCAAACAACAGCATGGTTGCTGGACTGTAAAATGTTTTCTTATCAGGTCGATCGCTGTCTAGCCTACGAAGTTGACCATTGATCACTCATCTTCTTTACAGTCGTTGAACTGTCAGCATCGGAGGTATCTTGTTTTTCTTTATGCTGATGCTCTCTCCCGACGTAGGTCTATAAAAATCGAATATGGACATTTCATGAGTGGAACCCTGGGCGCTAGAATGAGTGTTTATAAATTCTTATACCATATTCGAATTATTCTCAAAGAAATTTTGGGTTATGTGCTTTGTGTAATATATCAAGTCTGGATATGTTAAGTGAAACAAAAATATTAACTTAATCGATTTATGTGTGAAGAGACAAATATTTTAATATGAGCGTTCATGTGCTTAGCACAATAAATAAGAATATTTTGAATAATTTTAAATATTTGAATTCTTATTAAAAATAAAGAGGATCATTTAATAGCTGAATTTTTTTTCATAAAAATTTGACTTTTATGTCGATGTAAATAAGTTCAAATATTTTCTTTTTATAATTTCTTTAAAACCATGCACCCTCTGACAAAAATGATTCTAAAATATTTTTAATTTGATTTTCGATCCTTATATCTGGGCACATCTTGAAATTTTACTCTTGTTTCTAAATTTAAAAAAAACCTACTTAGACTATCCTCAATTATGCATGGATCGATAAATAAATATATTTATTAAGTTTTGGTTCTAATATCGGTGCGTGTTTGCATGTGTGCGCGTGTGTGTGCATGTAAGGTTGACCGATATGTCGGCTGCCCGAATAAAAATAGTTTTGCATTAACAAAAACGTTCAGGATTACTATTTTTTTTTCTTTTAAGCATTTTCAATGCAATGTTTAGTGCTCTCAGACACATTTCATAGTATGTTTGTAAAAATACCTATTAATTATTAGGTATGCAACTTAAATAAATTTATTTACAATCACGTAGAAATAGTTTTTGGCAATACATGAGTCCATACATAAACTGCTTGCCAGAATACTGTGAGATCCTTCATGCATAGGTGTTTCTATGAAATTCAGAATGGCGTAGGGGAATAGACACATGCAATAGCNATACTGTGAGATCCTTCATGCATAGGTGTTTCTATGAAATTCAGAATGGCGTAGGGGAATAGACACATGCAATAGCTGTTTCTAATATCACAATTGAATTCACCTTTAAAATATATGCCTGTAGACATGCAGCACATTATATAACGTCTTAAGTTTTAAAACATTAAAGTTAAGTACATAAATTTTTTATTTATACTGGTACCCAGCATCGTATTCGAACCAATCGACTATATGGCTTTGATCGAGGTCATGTGTGAAACCTATAATATGAATTTTGTGACTATAATTTCGAGGGTTGGAAAATTGTGGCCATTTATGCTCATAAAAGAGGCTTAGGGCATAATTCATTTTTCACCTCACATAAACTTGGGAAAAGGGAAGTTTTTAGTGGAATTCCGGCGATTTTGGCCGTTTTTAAGGAAAAAATGGGAATTTTGAGGTCTAGGTAAAGGTCAAAGGTCATCGAAGATGGCAGATTCAAGATAGTGGCTAGACCTTTGGGTAACTTAACGATGCCATGTGTGCCCGGATATGCTATTTCTAATTATGTACTAACCTGGACATGGGTCTGATCACTTTATTCATGTATTAGCCAAAGGTGAACTGTGAAATTAGTAAAAAAATAAAATATTTTGCAAATGCCCTAATTCTTACACTTACATGAATTAAAAACCAAAGAAAAAAATTATAATTTCAGCATTCACAAATATTTACTTAGCACTTTAAATCTATTTTAAAATGTGGAACTTCTTAACATCCGTCGTTACCCAATTTACTGGGTGCATGATAATTAGTGTACCCAATAAAGCAGTTAGGGGCGTGATATTTTTAAAGCTTTATTTCAAAAGGGCTCAGACAACAGTACACAGCCTTGACAAACATAAATTGCTAAACTCAAACTTACGAAACTTTGGTCTAGTCGTTAAAATGTGGATTACTCTATTTAACATATGATTCATATAGAGTTGCATAGAGCAGAAGTGTCCAAACCTACAACGAGAAGAAAAAATTGATTAGTTCAAATATAAAATTTTTGCGAAAGCATTTGAATGTCTAGATTTGCAGTAATGACGTCAATGATAACCTCTAATCGGTCGTGTTATGTTTTGGAAATGTTAATCTGTATTCTCACCATGTTATCAAACAACTTGCACAAGATGGTGCTAGGTTTGACTTTGTCCAAGCTTTCCCATGCTAGGTTTGTCGAAGGTTGAATATTGAGATTAAGTTATTTATTTTTGCCTACCTATGTTACATTTCCATCTTTACTAGTGATTGGCCGAGACTCAAAAAGTTGAGTCAAACTACCAGAGATCGACTTGCCATTCAAGTTTGTTTATGTTTCCAACAGACGCTTTAAGATAGTACGCTAAATAAATAAAGCGCCAGTAATTATATGCTGGCATGCCCAAGTTTGATTATATCTTCTCAACTTCACCTTTTATGGTTCGCAAATTACTANCCAGTAATTATATGCTGGCATGCCCAAGTTTGATTATATCTTCTCAACTTCACCTTTTATGGTTCGCAAATTACTAACCTTAAAGGTTGCGTTGAAACGAAAACAATCACTTGGAATATTAGGCAACATTCGTTAATTCTCGATATTAATTGCAACAACGAAATCTGAAGCCGCCTGATGACAGACTTTATTCCGGCAACGAGATTGTGAAGTACTCATGTAAAGTATATATCAACTATGAAGGTTTGGTTGTGTTAACTTGCTACATTTTAGTGTTCTTGATGTGCATCCATATGTTAACTGGACGGTATTACTGGTTTTCTTCAAAATGTCAGGCAGAATACAAATATAATATTAATTGCAGTACATTTCGANGTTTTCTTCAAAATGTCAGGCAGAATACAAATATAATATTTATTGCAGTACATTTCTATGTATTGAATTAGTATTCGGATGCTATCCGTTTTCTTCAAACGACAACAAAATGAATTATCGTTTAGTGACATGGTTGCGGGCGTATTGAATTGTGTTTCTTTCGCCCGTTTCATAATTCTTCTCTTTGAACAGTTTTCTATTTGGACAATATTGATGTCGCAATGTATATTTGAAATACTTTGCAGCGAATGAAGATAATACAGAAAGCTGTTAGTATTCCACATCCTTCTCTAATATAAGGATGTTCCACACATTACGTGGTTCACAGGGTAACATGCATGCGTATTGCCATTTTCAGTTTGTATACACTGCACGTATAAATTCTGTTTTTGTTCGAACGAAATCCGTTGAGAGGTTTTCATTTTAGGCAAATATAAATTGGCTGTATCTTATCACTTTCCATCCGGTATCATATCACAGTGAAGTAAAGTGTCCCAGTTTATGTGTAAAATATTATTTTTTATCCTGTTAATGTATGACAGAAAATATGGCCGTGTTATTATGGACGAACTTTACAGTTAATCTTTTTCTGCTTAAGAGTTTGTTAAAAATGCTTATCCTATAGCCTTTCTGGGGCATAAAATTGATTTTGACTCGAGAAAATGTTATACCTGACTTGACTCACACCTGACTTACACACAACTAAACTTGACAATGTAAAATCAAACTCGCCCATCCAAAATCTTTAGTGCTGTTGTAAAAACACAAAAGGAAGCGCCAATAATAAATGGTTTTTGACCAGGTGACCTTACTAATTCAGATAGTGTTGTATTAATTTCTTAGGTTTGAAAGTATTTCTGACTGGGTCATATGGTCCAACTGAACCTATCATTGACTGGAAAGGGATATGTTCAGCTACTTGGAGACCACTTGCAGCCATTCATGGACTTCATGTACCCAAACAACGATGACATTTTTATGGATGACAATGCGCCATGTCACCGGGCCACAACTGTTCGCGATTGGTTTGAAGAACATTCTGGACAACTTCAGCGAATGATTTGGCCACCAAGATCGCCCGACATGAATCCCATCGAACATTTATTGGACATAATCGAGAAGTCAGTTCGTGCACAAACTCCTGCACCGGCAACACTTTCGCAATCATGGACATCTATAGAGGCAGTATGGCTCAATATTTCTGCCTGGGACTTCCAACGACTTGTTGAGTCCATGCCACGTCGAGTTGCTGCACTTCGCAGGAGAAAAGGAGGTCCGACATGATATTAGGAGGTATCCCATGACTTTTGTCGCCTCAAGTTATAATTAGAGATGCTAGTATTGTCGTTATAATAAATTTTCAACATTACAGGTATTTTATAAATTTTCCCTTTAGGAAACCGCCTACCTGGTTCTTTAGTTGCACTGCAGTGTTTTAAAACACACTAAGGCTGTTCAGTACTTTCAAAAGATCCCGCACGTTAGAAACACAATTTCAGAGTACTTCAGGAGAAACGCAGTAACGCTACCCACTACACTACAGAGGCGGTAATAAAATTGTTATAAACATTAATGTGTTAAATCACGCCAAAAATTATTTAAATCTCAGTAGAACAATTACAGCCGATTACTGTGTTTAATAATTATGGAAAGATTTAATTTAAACATGGAACGGTTTTCCTAATATGCTGTAAAATAGGCCTATACTAAGATTGAGTAGGTGCACGGTGGGCAAGAATTTCTTTTCAGGTTGATTTAAAACGTACATATTTAACAAAAAAGGGCCTTTAGCTAAATTAAAACATATTTCTTATACTTGAATGAGAAATGTTTGGTATCTTCACTAATAAATGACTATAGGGTCATTTCGGTTGGTAGGAATTTCGGTTGCGAATGAAGTGTTTGGCTTGGATAAATTATAGTATCACGTACAGCAGAGAATCCTTGCATGCATTCATTCCAATATACTGCCGCATAAAAAACTAGCCTACAACGCACTAGTTATATTGGTATACACGGTTCGAGCTAACTGCTACACGGAAAAGTTTCGAAATTTGAAGATTATAAACGTGCCATTGAAATTACTGTATATATAATACTTTAATATTTCTGTTTTATAAGTTTTTAAAAAATAAACACCATTCCATGATATCTATCATTTTTTATGCAGTAGAAAGCTCATGCACAATTTCGTTGATTTAAGTAAATTTTGACAATAGCAGTCAAAGAAAATTCATACTTTTATAAACTATTCTGGCAAACAACTGCTGTACGCATTTCTGCCAGAAAAATGTTTTGCTCAAACGAGTCAATTTCGAAGAATCTCTCTTACCGTACGAATTATTACAATTATAATTCAGAAACGAATTTAAAAGTAAAAACTTCGTCATCTTCATGAAAAGATTTTGAAACGATGTTTGTAAAGTCGTGTATGTGTAGCACTACCGTATAGCCCTCAGAATTGGAGTGGTAAAATATACATGCTTGGCAACCGTATATGAATAACAGTCTTTTACAAAGTGACGAAAAGTGGAATGTACTGCGCCGAATAAAATGTAAAGTGTATTGATGCATGTTCNCGAACGACCACCTCTCTATCATCATTCATTTTTCTTCAGTAGTAATCAAAGTAAATAATGTTATTTTCTAATAACTGATCATACTCCTAGAACATCTGACAAGTAGCCTTAACACATTTCGTACACTGAAGATACAGCTCTCGATTGCAGAAAATTTCTCTATACTCTCCAGGATCCACAAAACCCTTTTTATTTACGAAGATAATTTTTTTTTCTCCACTTTACCAAACTCACGACGTCCCATTTTTCGACCATGTTTGGCCTATGACAAAGAATAATTCAGCAAGTAAGCCCTGTTATTTAATGAAAAAGTCAACGAGAACTACTCCTGCAAAACTTGTATTNCGAACGACCACCTCTCTATCATCATTCATTTTTCTTCAGTAGTAATCAAAGTAAATAATGTTATTTTCTAATAACGGATCATACTCCTAGAACATCTCACAAGTAGCCTTAACACATTTCGTACACTGAAGATACAGCTCTCGATTGCAGAAAATTTCTCTATACTCTCCAGGATCCACAAAACCCTTTTTATTTACGAAGATAATTTTTTTTTCTCCACTTTACCAAACTCACGACGTCCCATTTTTCGACCATGTTTGGCCTATGCCAAAGAATAATTCAGCAAGTAAGCCCTGTTATTTAATGAAAAAGTCAACGAGAACTACTCCTGCAAAACTTGTATTNCAAAGAATAATTCAGCAAGTAAGCCCTGTTATTTAATGAAAAAGTCAACGAGAACTACTCCTGCAAAACTTGTATTGCCTCTGCGGGCATAGTCCGATAAGCCTTTGTGTAGCACTGCGCGATTTTCACTAAATAAATATCGTTTCATAAGACAATGCTCGTCAGCGTAGAACCACATAGACACTCTATCACTGTACAAAACAATCAAAGTCTGAAAGTTTACTCCTCATAAAACAGGAGTAAGAGATATAAATATTTTTAAATAGCACAACCACTTTATCCGTTGCATACATCACGTGATCATGGAAGAAAAACTGATAGTCAACCATAATCCCAAGGTATTTCGTCACTTTACCGAATTTGACAGGTAGTTTACAGAAGTTGAAGCAGCAGGCTAAATAATGACGAAGTTTGTACTAAAGAAGTTTGACTCGTGTCTTGTCGTGTGCTAGTCCAGCACGTGACTATTATTGGCGCTAGGCTTTGTTTGTTTATGGCATTGTCCTTCGCATATTTAGCCAGACGCTTACGTAAGATATAAAAATTTGGCTATTTAATAAATACGACGTTGGTGTCTGGTGATATAGCATACAGCATACTGGACGTACAGGTTTTAAAATATCAAGGCACAGTCGTATATCCGAAGTATGCAATGACGTCAAAAAATTAATCTTTATGCAGGCACAAGTTTCCCGTGCAATATATCATAAGTAGACTTTGCCTCACGAAACCTAACAACGTAATTGTGGACTTGAAACTGCTGAGTTGGATCAAACTGATATTTATTCAATCCAACTTAATAGATTTCATGTTAACACGGAGTTATAACCAATGCCTGGAATTGGCCACTAGAGCAAAGTCCTGCCTTCATTGCGCCTCCTGTCTCTTTCTTTCCCTTGCGGTGTATTCATGGCCTGTCTGATCGTTTAGGACTCGCGGGTTAGTCATTTAAATGGTAATCGCTTGACATCACACCACCTCTGCGACCTACCCCCCACCCCCTTCGCAATGACCCTTTATTTTCGTTTCATCCCAGCTCCCGGCAGGGGGTAAAGGGAAGAACCAGGCGTGTTGCCTGTATACGTATGGGGAGGAGCAGAATTGTTCGTGCTAGTATTTTTTTTNGGTAAAGGGAAGAACCAGGCGTGTTGCCTGTATACGTATGGGGAGGAGCAGAATTGTTCGTGCTAGTATTTTTTTTGGTGGAAGGGGGGGGGGATCTGTATTTTCGCCTTGTTTTTCTCGTGCGCAGGTGCGCGTACAACTCTGATCTCACAGGCGCAGTTTTTAACTTTCGCCGCGGGCAGCGCTGCTGTGCTGGGATAGGACTCTCCACCCACGCTCCGTATCCATGGCCCCCTNGGTAAAGGGAAGAACCAGGCGTGTTGCCTGTATACGTATGGGGAGGAGCAGAATTGTTCGTGCTAGTATTTTTTTGGTGGGAGGGGGGGATCTGTATTTTCGCCTTGTTTTTCTCGTGCGCAGGTGCGCGTACAACTCTGATCTCACAGGCGGAGTTTTTAACTTTCGCCGCGGGCAGCGCTGCTGTGCCGGGATAGAACTCTCCACCCACGCTCCGTATCCATGGCCCCCTCTACCACCCTACTTTATATTTTCAGGGAACTCTGATCGTTCGTCTTCCCCTTCCCTCCCACCTCACCAACTCGTAACCGGCAACGCCGTTTTTCGAGTGCACCTGTTGGAGACGAATACATGGCAAAAAAGGAGTGGCAGGGAAAGCAGGAAGAGGGGGTAAGAGGGAGTGGCAGAGGATATATACATGCATATTAGCGCCAGATGTTACCGCGAGAGGTACACGTTTATCATCGGCAACATTCGTGGCGGGCGCCGCTGCTTTGCGAAACACATTTGCCAGCGGCAAATATCCAGCTGTAGCGAAAAAAAAATGTTTAACCGGAAAGTTGTAGCAGATCATTAATAATCTAGTTTTTAGATGTATGGTTTTTTTTTTAGAAGGAAGCATTAGACGTGCTACAAGAAAAACTTGAAATGCTCACAGGAGGAAATATTTTCTTTCGCTTCCGTCTTTTTTTGNAGCATTAGACGTGCTACAAGAAAAACTTGAAATGCTCACAGGAGGAAATATTTTCTTTCGCTTCCGTCTTTTTTTGGCGCTGGCGGTGTAGGGGTGAATGGAAACGAGGACAGCTGTTCTTTAGGTCTCTGGTTCGATTTTGGTGTTAGGCATCGTGGAATTCAGATTTGCTCTCAACACCAAGTGCCTAANGTTCTTTAGGTCTCTGGTTCGATTTTGGTGTTAGGCATCGTGGAATTCAGATTTGCTCTCAACACCAAGTGCCTAATGCTCTTGTCATCTAAGACATATTATTCCATGCTGCGGTATGCAATAAATAATCTTAACGGTCATTATAGGAAGTCTCGCATAGTATAATAAACATTGGAGGAATTCGATGTAAATTAACGTAGTATAATTAAAACCGTCACTATCGTCGTCGATAAATAACGAGTATCCACATTCCGAATCCATCGTGGTACATCGTGTAAATATTGTATTAGAGTATTAATGTTATTTTTCATCTCTGATATCTAACTCTCCCACTATATGCGCAAAGGCTAATAGTGAAATGACTTACAAACTTTATCAACCTAAAGTTTCATAAAACAAATTACACAAAAACACGGCTTGTCTGGCATTTTAACCCGGGANTACAAACTTTATCAACCTAAAGTTTCATAAAACAAATTACACAAAAACACGGCTTGTCTGGCATTTTAACCCGGGACCTAATGGTGCAAAGATATATTAGTCCCAAAGGTAACCTCACAGTCAGGATTTTTTATTTTAAATTTCAGCCCAAGCAACGGAAAAAAAATTTTGGTCTGTCAGTTGTTTATCAATAGTAGTTACAAAACTGATTCTACGAAGACAATAATGCGAAACATTTTTCGTTTCGTCCTTCACCATCAGTAGATCGATATTTTCACATTTCGCATTCATAGTCACACGTTTTGGCACCACATGATGCAATCGATAAGGTGGAGAATACCATTGCTCAATATTTTCGTCGATGCTAGGTTGGATTCACATTCTTTCGTCAGTGTCCCCCTGAATTGCAGGAATGTCTGAGACAAGGAAGAGTACAGATATCTTGGTGTTGGACCGCTATCCGAACTTCCGATGACAGTGTCTGGAAACATAGCCAGCTTATTGTCATTTATGTAATCTTCCACGGTGATCGACCTTGAAGCCAAGGCTGTAAAGGCAAATTTTGTTATCATGTGTTAACACCTTGATGACCTGCAGTGTNTACAAACTTTATCAACCTAAAGTTTCATAAAACAAATTACACAAAAACACGGCTTGTCTGGCATTTTAACCCGGGTACTTATGGTGCAAAGATATCTTAGTCCCAAAGGTAACCTCACAGTCAGGATTTTTTATTTAAAATTTCAGCCCAAGCAACGGAAAAAAAATTTTGGTCTGTCAGTTGTTTATCAATAGTAGTTACAAAACTGATTCTACGAAGACAATAATGCGAAACATTTTTCGTTTCGTCCTTCGCCATCAGTAGATCGATATTTTCACATTTCGCATTCATAGTCACACGTTTTGGCACCACATGAGACAATCGATAAGGTGGAGAATACCATTGCTCAATATTTTCGTCGATGCTAGGTTGGATTCACATTCTTTCGTCAGTGTCCCCCTGAATTGCAGGAATGTCTGAGACAAGGAAGAGTGCAGATATCTTGGTGTTGGACCGCTATCCGAACTTCCGATGACAATGTCTGCAAACATAGCCAGCTTATTGTCATTTATGTAATCTTCCATGNTAGCCAGCTTATTGTCATTTATGTAATCTTCCATGGTGATCGACCTTGAAGCCAAGGCTGTAAAGGCAAATTTTGTTATCATGTGTTAACACCTTGATGACCTGCAGTGTACAGATTGTTTGTTTTACATGGAGCTTTGTTTTATTACTTCTAGTAGCTGTAAAACTTATTCTGCATGCGTAGTGTGATTTATTCGTTTCGAAAGTTCACCAACTCTCCACACTGGTCGAAAATCGTCACCACCACCTCGTGTGCTCTCTTCGTGACGACCGGAATGTAAATTATGCTTTGCAATGCCACGACCAGTTTAAAACATGGAGGGACCATCGGCGAAAACACGTGCAGCATATTGCTCTGCCTACCGTTGAGATGCGTGGCGTTCGCCAAATTGCAGTTTATTTGTATCATATTACCAGGCAAGATAGTTAGAGCTCGCCATGATTAATGGATTTGGCCGGCTTCATATATGCATAGCTCTAACCCCAGCATGGACTCTTTAAAACAGGTTTCTTAAAGTGGATATCTTCGCTTCATCTGATAACAATCTTCAGAGTATCGGAATTGCCATGTAGTTCGAATTCTGTGTCAGGAGACAGTGAATCTTCGATGTACCTTACAATGTCGTCTAATTCATAAGAACCAACTGGTAATGTTATCTCGCGAGAAACAATACTGCTTTTCACGAGATACATTTTATAGTTTTTTTTTATCGATGCTCGGTATCGCATTGTAGGTTTGAAATCGACCTAACCTATCCACCATTTCCCCTCCAGGTCGAGTGGAANATCGATGCTCGGTATCGCATTGTAGGTTTGAAATCGACCTAACCTATCCACCATTTCCCCTCCAGGTCGAGTGGAAGATAGTGTACAGCATTCAGCTTGGAGCTACGACCCCTCAAGGTAAGCATTATCGACATGTCTAATGGTTTCTGGTCATATGTGGCCATTTTATTCAATTACTTGTACGAACTAACAAGGAAGCGAAGACAAAAGTGTCCCTAGTTCCACGTGTTCAGCATCTGCTCCATATCATAGTTATATGTTAGTTAGTTGTTTTTAGGTACCACTACAGTTCGGGCAGAGAACGCAAATTCCCAAAACTATTATAGTCTGCACATTTTCCGTGTTTCACATAAGTTGGCAAGTGAATACCGGGCCCGGCTGTTGTGTCCAGGTTGATAATGACACATTCGTTATGTCTGGGTTTAGGATCTCGCATAAACACTCTGCGAAAATTAGGTATATTCAATTTGCGAACAAACAGTTCCAAATCCACGTTCGTGAGCGGCCATTTTGCTAGAGATTTCTTTATCGCCTCTTCCTGCTCCATAACTTTTGCACACATCCACCTCCTACTTGATATGGTCTTAGATAGAGGCCTTGGCCATTTTTTTACCCATGGCAATAGCTTCCACATTGGCATTATGCCTTCTGGGCTCGGACTACTGCTTCCGATCGTTCTATGCTGTGTTGACGGCTCGGACGATACCACTCATGACTCCTATTAGGCCCCCGAGGGCCCCGAGTGCAGGAAAAAGCAATGAAAATAATCTGCCTGCAGATTTTGTCTTGGTCTTGCATGTTTTTCTTCCCTTCGTGACCACTTTTAGTTTCACTTGCGCCTTCTGCTCACTCGCCCCCATGCCCATCTTCACCTTAGTTCATCATATTGGAAACGCCCCAGGCCGCNAAGTATCACTTGCGCCTTCTGCTCACTCGCCCCCATGCCCATCTTCACCTTAGTTCATCATATTGGAAACGCCCCAGGCCGCAATTTTGTCTCCGAGCCTAGCATCTAACGGTTTTCTTATCTCGTCGGCTTTTTGCGTGACTATCCTGTCTGCCTGGTGCCGAACTTGTAGATGCTTGTTACGGGAGTAGGCGATGTTGTGTTGCTTGCACGTCTCATACAGCACATTGATGCCTGTGTCGCCACTTGCCAGCCTCTTAGCTATCTTTGTTCCCGGACTGCAAAACTTGTATCCAGGAAAATGCAGCTTGAACGGTAGCTTGTTGATCAAAATATCGACGATCCTGCTTCAAGCTATGGTCTTTCCTCTTCGAGACATCGCAGTAAACTGACCTAAGAACTTATAAATTGACACCTTTCATACATTTTAGTTTCATTTTCACTGTGGACTTGGATCAGTACGGACATAGATTACTAATGCTGCATCTAATTTGTCGCTTCTGTGGTAAAGCATTTACAGCTTTGTGCAATTTACAACTACATGAAGCATCTACATGCAGGATGAGACATTCAAGTACGACATTTCAATGCAAACTTTGTCAATGTGAGTTTACTCGGAGTGGTATTTTAAAGATACCATCATCACACCACACAATCAGCTCCGCAATCGCACAGCACACTCCATAATCAGCTCAGCAAATGCTCCTCAATCAGTGATGTATGCTCCACAGGCTCTGTAATGAGCTTCGTATGCTCCACATGCTCCGCAATAAGCTCCGTATGCTCCACATGCTCCGCAATAAGCTCTGTATGCTCCGCAATAAGCTCTGTATGCTCCACATGCTCCGCAATAAGCTCCGCATCCTCCACAACCAGTTATACACCCTCTGCAATGAGTTTTGCACATATCAAAATATAGTAGTGGTAACATACATATTGTCAAACAAGATGTTACTCTAACAATACACATTACTGCTGAAGATGAATCCATCTCCCACGAATCACGACATGGAAGCCTATTTCCGAATAGAAAGAGGTGCATCATAACTGGTCCTTCAAACTGTGTAAAACATGTGTCCTACTCAGCCTGCTGGGAGAAGAGAATGGCCTTAGATTCGAAAGCTTGTACCTGTACTCCAAAATGCTTCAGCAACAAAAAAAAAGACTGGCACAAATACTGATAGCTGTAGTTGGTGTGGGTTATTTCTCTTGCAGCGATAATGAAGTCGTCATGCCACCGAGTGAAGCATTGCCAAACACAGTGTTTGTTTTCGACGATGTGGCATATGAGAAACAGGCTTGCATTAAAGGATACTTTAGCATGGGAAGGCACACGAAGATGGACAGCGTGTACCCAAACAACTGCTTTGCGATAATGCAAATGTGTTGGTGCTGTATTGTTTGGACAATATGAATTTGCGATATATGTACGATGACCTTGTGTTATTTTTTCTGGAAAGACAAGTATGGATTTTTCGTGGTCGTAAAAAACTGGCTTCTATATAATGGCAGGTACCGATGTAGATTCTATCAGTTCATCAACGACCATCAAGAATGAATTACAGCATATCGAAATTTGGGCACAGTAGCCTAAAGCTGCATCTTGATAAAGATGAAGGTGGAGGGTGTCTCGTGCCAAGAAACAATGGAACTTGCGATGCTGGTAAAAGAATTATTCAAAATGTTGGCTAACCCGAATGATCCAAAGATGCTGCTGATGAACATTTCGTCCTCGAAACTGGTAATAGCATCATCCCGGAATTATGCATTGTGTTGTCCGAGCAGATCAAATTCTTTCGCACTTGTCCAAGCATGGGGCGAAGGTGGATCTTATGAATACAGAAATCGTTCGCGATTTGATTGCAATGGACGAGCACATAAGGAGTGTTCAAAGGCAAATTACCGACAGACTGATTGTGGCATCTGCACAAACTAATGAGAACCTTAAAGTGCTTAAAGGTTACATAGAGCATGCATTCGCTTCCTCGATTTCCCACCTCGCCACAAAAACGGATGTTCAAAAACATAGCAGGGACATATTGAATGCCTGCACCGAATGTCTGGAAAGAATCGAAACCGTTTGTTGGAGACACGATTATACCTATAAAAGACAGCAATATAAATAATTTTTATTCAGCTTGATGTCGGACATTGCCAGTGACCTGCATCGAATGATACAGTCGATTCGCTCGAAGTATTTGCTTACCAACAGAGATAGACTTTCGTGCGACATTATAAATTAAGAAATCTTTAAGTCCATTACTCGATACCTCGATGTGCTCAGGGAGAGTGATGGAGCCTCTGTACTTGTGAAGACAGAAGTCGACGATATTGCTGAGTCTACGAAGAAAAGGAAACATTATGACACACAAATTGATCGAGATGATGGATCGGATGTGGATTTGGCACACAAGGAAAAGGCACAGAAGACAGTCCTGAAATCCAATGCTCTGGCTCTATGCTAGCTACGATAGTACACATCTTATAATAATGATATGATGTACATTGTATACAGGCATAATGATAAATGGTTTCTCGAAGCTGATTAAATAGAGTTTCTACCAGGTGGGATAACTCAAGTAGGCGATTACAAGATATGTGCAACACCCAGGCTTTACGAACTTCTATTTCTGAAGGAGCCCAGGGAGTTCACAGAATCTGGCATGCTGGAATACAAGACGTTGCTCGAACTCACACTCGCATTTTACCAAGAAAACAAACCTAAGATCGGTGCTTATAAGTACAAATAACACGAAAAAATCGACATTTTCACAGACCTCTTCAGTGACCTAGCATTGAAAAGTGGGGAAGGTCTGAAGAAGATAGACAGTGACAAGAACATCGACTACGTGTTTTGGGACTATCCGAACGAACTCATGGAAAGTCTACGACTACTGATCGCTTCACAAAGGGTTGGAAACTACTCGCACACCAACAAGATTATATCCATCGTTGAAGAATTGAAGGAGGGGGGCTACACACAACGAATCGGTTGGGAATCGCCTACGAACTGCATGCGACCACCAGGTGCAACTACCTCTGTCGCAAGGTCTTGATTTGTGGGATGAACGACCTGTTTCAAGTCGACCTGTTGAGATGATACCTTATGCTTGGGTCAACAAGGGCTACACATATGTTGACAGTCATCGATCCCTATAGTAAATTCGCCTGGGCCAAGCCCTTCAGGATGAAGAATGTTCACAATGTCACAGAAGTCATGGCAGATGTGTTTCATGAAGGACACGTACCAAAAAATCTACACTCTGACCAGAGCAAGTAATTATACAATGCAAAGTTCAAGGCCCTGATAAAGCAACATTATATAAATAATTATTTTACATACAGCAATCTCAAAACAAATATCGCCGAAAGGTTCAACAGGGCTCTGAAGGGCAAGATGTGGAGATATTTCATGGCGAACGGAAACTACAAGTGGCTGAAGGTACTGCTGAGACTCATCAGTTAGTATAATTCCACAATTCATTCTACCACTCGCATGAAGCCCGAAGATGTCAAGGACGACTCCCTGCTTCGAACCGTGTATTCCATCTACAGGAAGAGGGACCCACACAAGCCTACAGCCAAAATCAGAGACCTGGTGCATATCTCCAAATAGAAAGGCATTTTCGAGAAATGATTCACAGTTAATTGGAGCCCCGAACTGTTTTGTGTGCTATGTATATGCAACTATGCTCCGAGGACCTACTATCTAGAAGATCTGAACAACTACCCATCCATGGGGCTTCTTTGCCGAGAAGATCCAGCCGATAAAGTTGTTAGATCTGTATTTAGTCGAGAAGGTGCTGAAACGATGTAACGGAAGGACATGTCAAGTGGTTTGGTTTCCCTGCCTGCTTCAATTCCTGGGTAGAATCGCTGTGGAAGAGGACGATGTATATAAAGACTTTTATTCAAGGCCTTATGTGTTTCCTCACGTTAGTTGTAATAACTTTTAAAAACAATTGTTTTGTTTTATTTGTTTGTAAGGAATTACCTTAAAACATAAAATATTATTAGTAAAATAGTCAATACTTTATGTTTGGAGTCATCAAAAAATGTTTTGAAATGGACGACATGGGAGATGTCGGGTAATAGATACTAAAAGATAAAAAACTAGCAAACTGTACATAGTGAACAAAACCAGACAATTAGGCGTTAAAGTCGTAATTTAGTGGCCAATTAGCAAATACGATTAATTGATTGGTATGGGTGAAGGGATAATTTTTGTTACATAAGCCCAGTGATAAGATTTTTGTGGAGATGATGGTGAGGGGTTGGTGGATGGTGGGGTAAGGGAAGGGGGTTTAATTTTATGTTAAGCGGTTTTTAAGAATATTTATTTGTTACTTCTCTCGATTTTTTATGATTTGGATGGGTGTAGCTGGAGAGGGGGTGAGGCGAGGGCAGTGGGATGAGTGTGATGAAACATTATGTGTTACCCATTTTTTAGAATTTTTTAAAGATATTTTTGCGGTTTTTTAATTGTTTGGGGTTAAGGTCAAGGTCAAAGTCATGGTCATCGGTCAAGGTTACCAAGATGCAATATGGTGGTCGGGTGCCATCACAACATGAGTGCTTGAGGCTGCCTCGACAACCGAGGTGGTTGGTGGCTCCTGAATCATGAATCTTGTCCCAAATTCCCCGAATCTATCTACTACCGCACAAATTTCACCTTCGATGCAGCTGAGATACGCGCCCTACAAGGGGTATCGGTTGGGTTATTCAACATACCTGTCTGTGCCCCCTTTCGACGCCCCAGGGTGAGGGATGGACGGGCGAGGCCTGGCTTCCTCACAGTGGTCAACCGGTAGACTGGACGATGACGACGAGAGGGTTCTTCCCCGCCCTCCAGCCATCAATATCCACTCCTCGGCACCTGGTCGACGTTGCCTGGCGACGGTGCGACGCTTCCACTACGTCATCGGGTTGTGATTTCGCTGGCAAGAGAATCAGCGCTACCTTTACAGAGTTTCCTCAACACCTGATGTCATGAACTCTGGGTTGCTGGCTAGGCTGCATATACCATAGCCTGAGGACTGCTCGAGAGAGAACATGTGGTGGGCTTCATAGAGGGAACACTATATACGATACATATTTTAATGGCCATTTATTATTTTGGCCAGTTAATTTTAATTTTATTTAAGCACAAGGTTATTAAATTTTGTAAATTCAATCTTGATCATTTCAATGTGTTAAAATTATTTTAATAATCTTTTATACTTTTGTATTGGTAATTTTAGGGCATTTGGAAAATAATATAGTAGCCCACAATTATATGGTTACAAAGGAAATTATCATTTTTCATTTTCCACAGCTGGGAAAGTGTATTTTTGTCATTTGTTCCTATGGGTTGGTTTGTTGTATTTGAGTTTCCAACGTATTTGATGTCCGTACAAGTTTTAAAGCTTTCATTACATTGATGTGTAATGAATGGTCATTACACCATGGTTGATTGGTCGCCATACAAATATTTTGGGTTTATTTGGCATAACTGTCATATCGTTTGACTATTTTACACCAAATTTGTATGCCGAAAGTATTTATTACAAATATCATACATACCAACAAATAGCAACTTTTGTTTGTCATTTTAAATTTTATATCATATCTCGGAAAAAAATTTACCGATTTTTATCAAATTTGGCAAACAATATGTACTACGATAGGCCATATAAATGTTTTTGTTTTAAGTCGGACAGAAACTTAATTTGGAAATGGCGACTTTGTCAAAATGTTAACTTAGTATGTTAAATTTACGAAGCCATTTAACCAATTTTAATTTGACCTAGTATGCAGGCAGTATCTAATAGAAGCTTAAAATGGGTCTATAGGGACCTTTTTTGTCCTCCATTTTGTAAAATAGTACCACATGAATAAGTTTAGTATTTATCTCATATCTTAGAAAACAATAGAACGATTACTGCCAAATTTGGCAAACAAGTAGTACAGCTGCGGGTAATATAATAAAGTATGTATTGTGTCAGTCAGGCACTTATTTTTAAAATGGCAGCCACACAAATAGTTTAGTTTAGTATGCTTAATCTATGAAACTACGAAACAAATTTCAAATTAGCTTTGTATGATGGCAGAATTTATTACAAACTTCAAATTTTTGTATACAAAGCCACATTTCCCTGCCATTTTCTAACATAGATCCACATGAAAATATAATACTTTTCATGGCATATTCGAGAAACAATCGAACTATTCCTACCAAATTAGTCGAATAAGTTGTACTATGGTAGACCATATTACTTTATATTTTTTAAGAGCTCCAGACACTTATTTACATAATGGCGGCAATTTTAAAATGTTATTTTCATGTACTGTATCTTGGAACCTATGTAACCTATTATAACTTAACTTTGTATAGTGGCAGTATCTATGCAAGCATGAAATGAGCTAATACATAAATGCTTTTCTCCACAATGCTGGAAGATATCACCACATGCAAATTTAAGCTTTTATTTCCTATTTTCGGAAACAATTGAGTAATTCCCACCAATTTTATGCAGCAAGCTATACTTTTCTATTCCATATCAATGTATATGGCTTCAGTGGGTAGTCACATATTTTTTAAATAACAGCAATGAAAACATTTTTGTTTCCCCGAACTTGATATGCTAGCAGTATCTATGACAATAATCGAATATCCTAATACATATCGTTTTATCCTCCTTTTATGAAGATCGTCACATGATAAAAAGGATGTCTTATGCTCTATCTCGAGGAACAATCAGCTGATTTCCATCAATTTTAAAAGCAGATAGTGCTACGGTAGGTCATGTATACTTACATGTTTTAGGTGCTTAAAGCGTTTTCTTTTAAGATAGCTTTAATAGAAATAAGTGCCAACAGTATGTTATAGCTATTAAACCATTAAAATAGTCAACCAAATTTTTTACTCTCACAGTATTCATTATAAACATGAATTATGCGTATGTAAATACTTTTTTTAACGAGAATTTTTTTTTTATAATAGTGCACGGTGATAAAATGGAACATTTTTACCATTTCTCTGGAACCATTCAAGTGATTTTCACCAAATTTCGCACATCGGTATTGCTATGGAAGGCCATGTGACATTTTATTTTACTGAAAACGCTGAACTTGTAGGCAAAGTTGGTGAATCGCCACTTTCTCAAATATTTACCATTTAAGGAAAGCGTTTTTTTTAGTTTAACCCTTATTTGCATCGCCAAAAATTTGTCAAATTGAAGCTAAGATGGGACTTAAATCGAACCTTCGAACTTTGTCACACAGCTACCCATTTCAAGCAATTGATCATATTTCCTTTATCACAGTCAAATAATTAATATCATTAGTAAAAATGCTAACAGAGCGTAATTTTATGAATTAAAAATTTGTGCGAAGGATTTTACGTCTAAAAGGAACATTGAGACTGTAATGATTTCATCTGCAACCGGAGGCGGCAAGGAGGCGCATAACCAGTCCATATTGAAACATCGCGGCCAATCTGCAGACGTAAAACCACCCGTATTTCCTTACACTGGCCGCGGCATGTGGCATATAATGACACGATATAAACCTTCGTGGCGAATCCTCGCTCCCGCGGATATCACCCGTCTCGATATTTATGCCGTTCCGAATGGTCATGATGGACGACAAAATGACGTATCCGTGGACCCGTGTGTGTGAAACGACCCCCTCCCCAGCCCTCGTAGAGCGCGTACAATCACCACCCTCCACCAATCCTCTTGATCGAAATTCGTATCTGCCGACCCCTTCCCCCATAAAACAGAGCGCGCACATAAGCTGTGTATGGAGGGAAGGTTTGAGGTTCGTTCGAAGGGGTCAAATCCTTCCCACTTTGTAACGGGACACCAGATGTGTCGTCCACGACAAAGTTTTCCCCATATTTCCCATTACAGGGGGAAGTAAGGGGCAGGTGCTGCCGAAACGAAATTTGATTTGGAAAAAGGGGCGCCCGTAAGGATAGGAGTTGTAGGAGTTTCGGATAGGGAGGGGGATGGGGTGGTGAGAATAGTATGAGAGCAGTGTATGGAAAGGGGCACGAGGGAAAAGTGTGCTATTTTTCTTCTTGACTCCGATGAAAGAACGAAGCTGTCTGCCAAGCCCGCTAACCGTGGCCCACACTTCACCATCCACCCTCTCACACCTCCGCCCCCTTAACTTTGCCCTCGTGGATCCCATTCATCTGTCGCTATGGCTCGTGAACTAGGGGTGCTTGCACCTGCGGCAAATGAAGACCAGAGCCCCGCTCATTTGTTTCCGACTCGGGTCTTTCTGCCTCGCTGTTTCTTCCGTCATCGCCTCTTCTTCCTTCTCTCCCGCCCGGAAACTTGGAAACAGGGAGGGAAAGGAAATAAGAAGCTGTTCCACAATGGAAGCACTTTCCCTTCCAAATGTTCTAGGTTTTTATTTATTCTCTTATTTTTTGTGGTCTCCTCCTGAAACGTTGCCGAGGTTGCAGAGTCGCCTTATTACTTCAGCTTCCCAAGTTCGAATCCCGGGTGAGCCATAGATATGCGAAAGTATTCGCCTGACTTAATTTATGCTTGAGTGTAATCTCGTATCCAACCCAGCGTCTTGGCCAAAGATATAAAAGCAAGGCACATCCTCAAACAAAAAAAAAAAAAGTGTTTAATAAAAAATTTTGCTGGTTACATCTAACAGTTCTAAATTCTTTGTTGCGTTTCCATTAAATGCAGAGCTCCATGGTAGCAAAATGTGGCACACCTAATTTNCGTATCCAACCCAGCGTCTTGGCCAAAGAGATAAAAGCAAGGCACCTCCTCAAACAAAAAAAAAGAGTGTTTAATAAAAATTTTTGCCGGTTACACCTAACAGTTCTAAATTCTTTGTTGCGTTTCCATTAAATGCAGAGCTCCATGGTAGCAAAATGTGGCACACCTAATTTCGGTGCTTAGGCACAGAATTTGAGTCACAGTAAGTACGATGGATTGGTTTCAGGGGTGAAGTAAATTGGGCGCGTTAAATGACTGCCCAAAATAACTGACTTATATGACTTATTATTCGTAAAATACAAGAACAGCTGTCTCGTTAGGGCATATAATATTGCACATGATTTTCAGAATATAAGATAAGATATATTAACAAAAATTAACACTCCATTACTGTCAAAAATTAATGCGATAGGCTAAAATCGAATCATAACCTTGCCATATTTACAACTACAAACAGCGCAAGATAATTAATTATGTGAGAGATTGAAACTCATTGATTTACAGTGATTTTATCCTGATTCACTTTGAATGATTGTAACCAGTGATTCCGTTGATTTAATTTGGCTGTAGCATGTGCATGTTAATACCTTATCTAATCGAGTGTTGTAATTTAAAGCTTTTAAAATTCTTGCATGCACAAATAACGATAATTTATGTGCTCCATTTTAATCTCACAGAAGGTGTTTCCCTAGATCTGAATCCCCTAGCGAGAAGTTCACTGAAACTACGTACAATAATAAAAATATATTTTATGAGTTATACTTAACTACCTATGAACATTTGATAAGTTATGAGTATTGCAAATCGTGCATTATTCCCTAGGAAGCTGGACTAAATTATAAGTTGTTCTAACAACATCGAGGAAAAAATTTTCGTACGTGAAGTAGATGTGGCTACTGGACAATTCCAATCACCGCCCAGCTGTGTCATTCCTACACAGGCTCGCCAACTCTTGCGCAGGAAGTTAGTTAGTTATCAGCCGCCTCTTCGGAGCTACTAATCGCTTTTCCAATAAAAGTTGCGACGCCAACCAAATGTGTTTTCCCATCAATCATGTTCAGCAATTTATTTTCCGAAAAACCAATTACATTACTTGTCAAGATTCATTTTTCAACCGCCACAGAGTTCTTTCGCATTTAATAACGAAGCAGTAAAATTATGTCCCTCTACGTTAGTCCTTCAGGGTAAATAAATATTAATTTTAGGACAGTCCAAGCTACACGGAAGACTCAGATTCAAGATAATATATTGGGAGTGAGGGAGGAAGCTTTTTAAAACAAGGAAACTATTTTAAGTTGATAAGGAAAGCAGCCTGTATAAAATAGAATTGGTAGATGTACTTTTCTTCGTTTTGGTATAGGGCTTAAGGTGTTGTGTGTTGATAAATGATTTTCTAATGAATCCGTTCTTATGTGTGTGTGTATATATATATATATATATATATATATATATATATATATATATATAACCAACCATATGTCATTCAACCTTAATGTCAATCTTGGCGTTAACATCCTTCACTTTTAGCTTAATATTTCGAGATAATAAATGTAAATTTTAAGATTTTCCACGGAACCGATTTACGTATTTTCATGCCTTTTATTTTGCCTTTAAAATTACAAATTTTTTATTCGTTAATATTGTGCAAGGAATACATTTTATTTTTGAATATAATAAAATTATAAAGGTTTAAGGTGTTCAATTAGTTACACTGTAAATATATCGGGTGATTTTTATAAACTATAACATACGTTTTTTACCAATACACTATATGGAAATAGTACGACATATCAGGCTGCATAAAAAAGAATATTGAGCCTCACTGTACTACGAATTGGGGAAGTTCCCTACGCATTTGAATCTTTCGTGAGCAAATGTAGAAACGTATACCGTGACCTTCAGCTGCACCCGCCACCAAAACGGCAGTATTAGCCAGCAACATGTCGGAACGTCTTTCGCCAATCAGCGCCTGGCAAAATAATTTACCGTCCGCGCTTTCTCACTATACGTATACGCTGACATAGTAAATTTGCTGCGAATAATTTCTTAGATAGTACGTTGCCGGTGCTAGAATAACAGCGTTACTACTAGTTTTATTTACTGCGTAAGTGCAAACGCGTGTATATAATTTCGCGTCCTTCAAAAGCCTCTAGTGTTGTGGTTCGCAGGCTACCGAGAAGCAAGGAATCAGAGAGCGTTTCATTCTGTGCACTACGAACCAATCGATGTCGACATAATCAAACGATAACGGAATTCCGAATTGTCGAGCTTGCCTGCCATCTGGGTGATCCTGATGTAGTTCTGTTTGACAGCTGATGCCGCGCCGCGTAAAGGATGTGAAGCAGCACATATGGGATGACAACTTTTTTGGCTTATGGGGGAATATATACTTGATGAGGCAAACCTATTTTCGCTTTTTTGCACATGTTTCCAACATTTATTTTTAGCACATTTCCATCAGGACTGTCAAAGCGGTGTGGTCATGAAGCAGCGTGAACATAATTTTTACATTCTGTTTTCTATCAGAGCCATGTTTTTATCTAAAAGATCTAATAACATGAGTATATTATAGCTTCCTTAAACCTCGATAGGCGTTAGTGAACTAACAATGTCAAAGTCAAGTATATATTCAAACCTCAATTCGAATCCACTTTGTTTTGACGGTGCTATTAATTAAGACCTGGAAAATTTTCGAATTTTTTGGCCTGTCGGTTACAATTCACAGTATTGTGTACAATCAGATCAAAATTGCACATACGTGTCTTGTTATCACAGTGGAAGGCGATGATTGGAACTGCATTTTCTTGTAGGCTTACTATTTAATCAGGTTTTTCTAGGAGGTGTCATGTAACGCGCGAACCAGTTGAAAAGTAACATAAACGTACGAGTTTGTGGAATCTAGCTTTTCGCGAACTGAAACCGCTTGTTTTATAGTTATGTATCTTGACGCATTCTGCGTCCCTATATTTTATTCGTCAGAACACACGCTCTGGCGAAGCTCGCAGGCGGACGATCGCAATAAGGATTAAGGGTTTTGCGGACATGATGGGAGAATGGCGCCAGGACGGCCTGGCGGAACGACCATGTGCGGAGGAAGGCGGATGCAGCTGCATCTCGCAGCTGCCAAGGGACGCTGAGCCCACACCAGCGGCTGAGACTGTCCCGGGCTAGTTTCAGCAATAAACATTGAGAGCTTTTAGCGGGCGTGCTGGGAGAATAACTACACGATATCCGGAGGCATAAAAACAACACGTGCGCTGAACCAAAGGGGCCACCCAAGAGTTCCCGCACGTGCAGAACAGAACAATAAGCTTCCAGGCCAGAATCAAGGGGCGACGCCAGGCCGACTGCGGACCACAGGAGCAGCGGCCACGTGTTTTACGACTCAGGGGGGACCCAGAAAGCACCCCAGCCATGTGCAGGGACGGTGCAAGTTGAATATGGCGATGGAGCCTACAAAACGACGAGAGAGCAGGAGGAACGGGGCAGTCAGTTGAGAGACGTGAACGGATTAGTCAGTCGAGGATCAAGCAGTCAGGCAGTCAGTCGGAGGACCTGAAGTGAGGCGTCCGAGAATGCATCACGACGTCGACCTCAGTTGGAGGCCGTCAAATGGGACGTGTGACGGGAAGAGTCCGAGAAAACGCAGCAGTCGGCCGACGGGAATCGAGGAGGGCGGAGCGAATCCGGGAGAAGACGACAACGGCAGCCGGCCGTCGTCAGACGGAGAGTGCTGAGTGGACCCGGGAGGAGGAACTACGAGATCAGGCGTCGAGACACCCACCAAGTGCCGGAGCAGTCCCAAGTCGCCAGCCGAGAGAAGACAGCGCCTCCATCCAGATAAGTAGAGTCATCCAGCGAGTGTGAAGAATCTTGCCTTCCCCCCTCCCCCCTACTTGATGCGAAGCGCCGCGCCAAACAATACGGAGCCTACGTATAAAAGGGAAGGGGAGTGTTGTCTCGTGTGTACATGTATAAGTGGCCCTGTTAAGCGTTAATAAAACTGATTTATTGGTAACCTGAAAACGAGGTGAATTTATTAGTAAATTGNAAACAATACGGAGCCTATGTATAAAAGGGAAGGGGAGTGTTGTCTCGTGTGTACATGTATAAGTGGCCCTGTTAAGCGTTAATAAAACTGATTTATTGGTAACCTGAAACGAGGTGAATATATTAGTAAATTGGACTTAGAGACAATAGTGTCGACGTATTCCTACGCCCTAACACTGAGGGCTAGCTTCAATTGCTGGTGTCTTACGCAGAGAGCAGATTCAATACCTACTTATAAACCATAGCATTGGGCAGGTATCAATCTATTGACAATGGAACAGTCCAATGTTGGAACATGGGTGTTAGTTACAGTTCAACTAGCATGCGCGATCTGAAATGCATGCTCTCTCTATACCAAGAAATCTTAAAACTGAAAATTAGCTACAACATGATTTGCATTTTCTTTCAATTAAACTTAATATTAACAAACTTTATGTGTTAAACTTAATCAGATAAACTTAAAGTTGCCTGTGGGAGACATATGATAATTCCCGAAAACATGTATGGAAAGAAAATAATGATAATTATTATTATCATATTTTGAAAATAATATTATTTCTCAGACTAAGTTCTCCACTAAGATATAAATAAGCTCTGAGAAGTCACTTATGATTATCGTAATATTCCAGAATTGTAGAATAACCTTATTTAAGTGCTTGTTCGTTAGTGTTTTTTGCTGGGTTTCCATGGCTGGTGGCCGGTCTTGTAGATGCCTCAACTTATACATATATCTTCACAAAGACATCGTCAGACATAGACAAGCAGTGTACGTTTAAGCTACAAGCCATGAATTGAGTTAAGAGATTTGGACGTCTCTGAACAACGAGGTCTTGAGAGCCGATGAGGGTGAAATGAGGTGAGAATGGAGCAGCAACGGAATGCAAGGGCGGGGGAAACGGGAAATACCATATAAAACCCGCCGAGCAGCGGCATCGTCCGGCACGATTCTCTGCCTTTAATGTGCTATAGTCAGATTGTACACTGAAGAGCCAAAAAAAAACTGGTATAGGCGAGCGTACGCAAATAACAGAGGCATAGAACCAATCAGAGTAACGCAATGCGGTCGGCAGCTAGATAGGTTACTGCTGCTACAATGGCAGGTTATCAATATTTAAGTGAGTTTGAACGAGGTGTTATAGTCGACGTACGAGAGATGGGACATAGCATCTCCGAGGTAGCGATGACATTTGGATGGTCGCGTACGACCATTTCACAAGTGTACTGTCAATATCTGGAATCCGGTAAAACATCACATTTTCGACATCGCTGTGGCCGGAAAAAGATCGTGAAAAAACGGGACAAACGACGGCTGACTAGAATCATTAAACGTGACAGACATGCAACCCTTTCTAAAATTGGCGCAGATTGGATTTGTGGACTGCCCTGCAGGATTCATAGTGTGAATAGCCTCCTGCATACCTTCAGACATTAGTCGAGTCCATTCCACGTCGTCTGTCGGCACTTATGAGGACTCGATTGGGAGGGGGGGGGTTCTACACGATATTAGGCAGGTGTACCAGTTTTTAGGCACTTCAGTGTACATCTGTCAGCATTTATACTGAGCATATATAACTACAAAAAATTTATTTGCTGCAACCGAAAATTAAGTAGGAGTTGAATTTATTTTTTAATCTGTTTTGAAAGAGACGATNTTCTACACGATATTAGGCAGGTGTACCAGTTTTTAGGCACTTCAGTGTACATCTGTCAGCATTTATACTGAGCATATATAACAACAAAAAATTTATTTGCTGCAACCGAAAATTAAGTAGGAGTTGAATTTATTTTTTAATCTGTTTTGAAAGAGACGATACCAATACACATTGGAAGAAAAGATACTGTAAACCTCTCGGCAAGCGCTACTTACAAGAGCGGACTAGTTTACGAATGCCACCTGTCGGCGTGAATTGCAACTTTCGGAGACCATTGAATCAGAGTATCAGAGTAAATGTACCTACATCGCGGAAGTGGTAAATTACTGACACTGTTATTTAATGTTCAGTTTATTATTTCGAAAAAATATGTGATACAAGATGAATATCGTCACGTTCTTTGTCCATGCGGGACCCAAAATACGGGAAACCCCGTACGAAACGGGACAGTTGGCAACCGTACCTGCAGCCAAGCTGTTTCAGTTGCTTGCGCGTTCAATAAGATAGGACCTGTATCTCTTATCCGCAGTTACCAACAAGAAATACCTTGTAATCCCTATTAGCAGCCGTACCTTCTCGAAATCTCTCCAGGCGATTGCTGGGATGGTTCATTGCTACAGACCATGGCCGATTCCTTCCCCGTTCCTGCTCCTTTGAGTAACTTGCTCTGTCTCTAATGAACTCGCTGTCGACGAGACGTTCAAGTCCAACCTACTTCCCTACTTCCCTACTTTAGCAGCAGGAGTCAGTTTTCTGTAGCCCTCTAAGTAGAAAATTAATTAAAATTTCTTGTCCAGGAAGAGTTGAATGTCCTGAACGAACAGGGGCTCGCACGAAAGCAGCTGTCAGTGGATGACACAATTAATATAGAAGTAAAGAGTTAAGCTTGATGCAAAATGAACTCCCTGAATTGTCTGCTTTTTCACTTTTAGGTGATATTAGTGGGAACCTGAAAAATTACAAATATTACAATTCCCACCCCCTCCTTCAACCGCCAGCGTGGCCAGTATCTGGAGGAGTGGGAATGAATGAATCCCGGGTTAATTTTTTTTGTGCCTCAGGGGGTTGATAGCATTTTCAGCACCCCCTGCGGGGGAGCTAGCGGCGAATGTTTGGCCAACCTACCCCCTTATACTTCCTCGTTACGGCCGCCACCCTCTCACACTTTTGACGGGGTGGGGGGTATTTTTCCCTGTCCTGGCAAAGCAGTGGTGCGAAAAAGAGAGCGAGGGGTGGTGTGGGGAAGGGGCGGGCGCCATGTGGCGCATAGTGCCTGGCGCTCAGGTTTTTATTGCCAGCCACATTTCTCGAGGCCCCCTTTACCCCCTCGTCTCACACTCACCAACCACTTCTAGCACAAACGCTAGCCTTAGCTGGGGACCGCCCCGGCGCTACCCCCACGGTCATCACCACCCCTTCCCCCCCATCTTAACCAAGCTCTTCCCAAGGGGGCTTACTGCGTCGCCCGATACTTTCAGGGCCGCTTCAGCTTTCACTTAACCCCTTCGCCCCCCGCTCGCTCTTCTAGGAGTAGCTCACTGAACGCGCTCTCGCACTCTTGCCACGTGTCTACCTCACGTACGAGTCCACACAACAGGTGTAGTGGTCGCACCTCGTGACAAGATCTATCATAATAGAGAACGGTTTTGATGCAGAAAACTGCTTTTCGTATGTATCACAGCTATCGAACTTTCATCATTGTGAGTAAAAGATAAGTAAAACGTGTTTTCTTGATTTTCTTAGCATTAACGAAAAATATCTTTTTTAAATACCATTTAAATACCCGTGCATTCAAGGCAATCAGAAAATATTCATCCTTATTAACAGAGTCATGTGTTAAGCATGTTACCCTCTTATCATCAATGGAATCCACAACAGAGCCAAACAGTAATGTTCGTACTTGATAATTCCAATTCAATTCTAATCTGAACTGCACCCATAAAAAAAAAGATTTATGTTCTTAACCCTGTTATTCACGCATTAATTTGCAACCCAATGTGTTGCAAACGTGTAATATTTTTATGTGTACTGTAGTGTCCCAACACCTCGTATACTTTTTGTAACCAGTGAACAACGTACTGCGTGCTAAAATACGTCCCCGTCGTGAAGACTCTCAACGCATTGGGTACTCATTCCTCGTTGTATACAGCACTGAACATAAATATCGTCCACGTGCAACATGTCCACGGATGTGGGATCTGTGACTGAATTAGTTAAAGTTTTATTTGATTTTTACAAAATTGATGTTAACATTTCGAAAAGATCATAAAATCTTTTCAGTACTTTTTTATTCTTACAGTACCTATATATAATTTACTTTGCAAGTGAGTACACAACTAATTAACATTTATAGTTGGTTTGTAGATTCCACCGGAGGAATTGTCGCACTAATTTTATAAAGCGAAGTTTGCCTATTGATAGATCTACGTAGGTATATCGGCGTGAATTAGTTTTATCAGTGCTTATTATGTGGTACTTAAAAGAGGAAATGTGCATTACTATAATTAAAAGGGAGGTGACAAAGGGCGTGTGGAGTACACGTATTTTGATATTACTTTGTTGCAGGAAGGCTATAGTTAGCGAGGTTTTCAAAGGCACGGAAGTCATATGAATAAACAAACTGATTCTGTTTTCTGGGCATCTGAGATAAGATAATGAATTAATTGGATTGTACATGTCTTCACTGTATAGTATTATCAGGAGTTCACTTCGAAAGGCAGATGAATATTGGCTGTGGAGATGAATATTTTAGGATCTGTAGGAACCTGTAATGTGTCATGTGACAAATGAAGATATGATTATAGACAAAGGGTACGGGAATGTCGGTGAACGGAGAGATAAGAAATATTGTTTTTGTAGGCCTGAACGAAGGAGATTTGGGGATCAAGAGCGTCGGCTACGGATAACCTGAGAACAATTGTCCTCGAGTCGAGGTGAGCGAGTAAGGCCTGCATTTAATTGGGCAGGTCAATAGGATTGAAATAAAACCAATATGAACATTGAAAAATCATATATTCAGTCACACATTACTTGATTTTTTGTAACTCCAGTCAGAAAAATACGTGTAACTGGAGAGAGTTCATTTGCACATATCTTTCCTGAATCGGGCCTATGTACTCATTACCGAAAATAAGGGGATATGCCTCCAACATGACTCGGTTAAAATTGTAAAACTGCTGTTATCGCTAATAGGCTGGACTTATTAAAGCCATGTCCTGATTCGCTGGGAGAGTACTATCTCGCCCACTCTTGGCGTCATAGAGAACACTCTTTGCCATCCCATCGCGAGGGAGAGTGCGCGAGAAGGAGAATGAGCGGCCATGTACACACGCTGCGCACATAGTAATAATTAATTGTATTTATACAGTTTTTTTGGAAACTAGTTGCAGATATAACACTTTAAATACTACAAGAGTATTATAACAAATACTCAACCGTTACGTACTGTTTATTTTAACAAGTAGGTGCTTAAGATATCACGCTTATTCAAAACACGTAAGTTCATTACTAATTTAGTATATTTTACATACTGTTTATCAGTGTCGCAGTCATACATAACTTTATTTGATGTGTTACAAAAAAATTCCTTTTTCGCAACTAGTTTCCAAGGAATTGTTTTAGAGTCCTGGCACAATAGGCGGTTGGTGGTGATGGTTGTTGTTGGTGTTGGTGGTTTTCGGTTGTTGTGCGATAAGTTCCATGGCACAATAGTCAGTGTTGGCGTTGGCGTAAATTGTTTCCCAGTTGTGCCAACCTATAGCAGAATCTTAAGAACGACCAACCAATTGTTTTAATTGGCTATTCCTTGAATCCGAATTTTTATAACTAAGAGGACGAGACTTTAATCCCTAAGATTTTGACTTTTTAAAATAAAGTACGCTTAAATAAGCCGTTTTAAAAACATTATTATTTTTTCATAGTGCTAAAAATTAAATATGCAGCATCTTATAAAAAGAGCTAACTCCCATTTGTCTGTAATCATGCAATTGCTTCACAAAAGCCTGCAAATAAAATACATTTGTATGTTTTGCTTTAACTTATTTGTTCTTATACATGAAAATTTTAATAATAAATATTGCTGGTTAATTATTAACAACACATATTATTAGCTCGAGATAAATATTTTTATTTGCACGATTATTTCCCGCCACTGCAAAGCTTTTCCACTGTCTTTCGTTCAGAAACTAGAGCACACTCTCTGATTGGTCGGTTGGTGGTAAAAGTTCAATATATTCCAACTCGCTACAACACCAACCACCAATAACAACACCAACACCAACCACCGACCACAAGTTGAAATGATTTTAGGACCAACCACCCACCGCCTATTGTGCCATCTTATATATATCGCCCTGTACTTCAACTACTACCAACAACCACCAACAACACCAACCACCTATTGTGCAAGAACCTTTACTCCGCAACCTCTGTGGCAGCCATGTTATTTTAAATATCACCTCGAACTTGTAGACGTATATTCCGCCTGTATCCTGCAGTATCAGAAATATTTTATCAAGTCAACGTAATTATTATGATTGTGGAATGTATAAAATATATGCAATATTCTTTACTGTGCGTACAAGAAGGAATTATGATATCGCTATTATTAGTATTGGTTTAGGTTAGGTATGCCCAAAACTTCAAAAATAAGCTTCGCATATAATAGTACAGTTTTAAAGCATGTGAAAAGATGTGGAATTGCAATAAGTTGATAAAAAAAACGCCTTATTTATTCGGTAACTGGGACGTACGACAAATAGTTTTATTTTTCAGAACTTGTCAGAGAAACAACGCCGAAGGCTCACAGAGGAAGCAAGTGTTAATCCACTTGGTAATCAACCAGAGTTTGTGTGTGGAACTGAGAGTATAGAGCGAGAATGAGCACACTTGCAAGTTGACACACGGCTTAACGCCCTCGTTTTCGTGTCAATAAGATAATCGGGAGGAAACTTACTTCCAGAATGCTATTAATGTACATGGCTTGGGTGATATTCGAAAGGAGGACATCGTGCTCCAGAAGTAACTTCTCAACGACTTCGGACACGGAAGTTTCCACGTACCTGAAGATATGTCTCCGATTTTGAGGTCCAAAGGAAAGAAGCGATAGGGTTGACACTGGAATATGCATCAAGTGCTCCGTCACCGCTACGCACAAGGCTCCAAACTGGCGTTACGCTTTCTGTTGTCCAAAATTTATTTTGGAACTTAAAGCGTCAAGGGGCCGCGGTGAATGAGCGGTTAGTCTGCTTGGGTTCAATTCCCTGCCAGGTCACTCCCGAATTTTCGTATGTGGGAATCATGCCATACGATGCTGCTGGTTGGTGGGTTTTCTCGGGGGTCTCCCGTTTGCCCTGCCCTTTCATCCCGGCGCTGCTCCATACTCACCTCAGTCACCCTCGTCGGCTCTCAAGACCTCGCGGTTAAGAGCCACCAAAATCTCTTCGCTCACTCTTCACTTTAAGCGTCAGCCTTACAAATAGAAAATACGTAGCAAATTTCAGTGCAGGGCCTGGTACTTGTTTCGCAGATTTTCATTCAGAATATTTTAAGCTATAACAGGCTGAAAAAGAGCTTTTGCAATATCTGTGTTATCTTGATTGTATTTTTCCGCGGTGGTCTGAAGTTTTATTTCTTCTTTGGTGGAAACAGACTATACGCCTAAAATAGTTTGTTTTAAGAAAGTGTAACCAAGTTTACGCGCCAGGTAGAAGATCACTTTAAGATGTTAAGACAGAGGCTGCATATTCTTAAGCATTTCGTGTCACTTCTTTATTCGCCTAAATGTTCAGTTTTCTTTCAGAGGCAGGATAATAAAAGCAGCTCTGTCGACGTTTACTTGAAACTATAGGCTGTTCACGGTAAAAACAGCACCTTTGAAAAGTCTGCTTAAGATATACTTGTACAAGCATTGTGTAACCTTCTGTTGTATGTTCATTTTCCGTCTTCTTAGTTTACATCTCTTACCTCCTCCCTTCCCATGTTTTCCACGTAGTATCGCAGAAAAGTCACTCCAGCGCCCTGCTTATGGAAATTTTAACACTTTGACTGCCACCATACTTTTGGTAAAATGTGTTTTTTGCAAAGGTTTTTTTTTATTGAGTTTGTCGCTTTAGTGTTATAAAATGAAAATAAACATATTTAATAAAAAATATATGTAAGATGTTACAGAGTCACGCGAATAAATGTGATGCACATGACCAGAATAAAGTTACATGTGTGCATCATATTGCTTCACATAGCAGTCAAAGTGTTAATATTGGCTGGTGATTATACATTATCTGTCTAATTTCTCAGTCATAAATGTAAAACGATTATTTAAAATTGTATTCTGCATGCTGTCAAACGTTTAACAGTGGCTAAAGTTTACTTTGACCACGATGAGCGAAACAAAGTGGTGAATATACAAGACATCCCGATGCTTCGTAGGCTCCCTCAGAAACGAGCACAGTGATGAATGACGGCTGCCAATGTACTAGGCGTAGATTCGAAGTGAAATTGCGTAATTCCTAATGGCAGTTTTCCTACTGGTGACCTAAGAGTTGATACATGTGCTGGAAGAGAAACATAACTACAAAAGCTCTTTCACAAACTTTCTGTTCAGATTTTGTAATATAGTTAAGAAAGTTTGAGAAAATTTTGGTCTCCAGTTACTACATATTATCAGTTTTTAACTTGGAAATAATAAAACTAGTGCAATCACAAGTTTCAAAAGTGTTATATTGTATGTATTTCATATTCGAATACTTCATAAAATAATTTTTGTCGTGCTTCACCAAAGTAAAGTAATTAAAATTTTTTCATATATTGCGAGAAATAAATAAATCCAGGATTGTGTCTGAGTGATAGTTTTAAGCAATACCGTGCTGCTATTTGGCAATAAGTCTTTGGGCACATTCATCGTATATGTTTACAGTTAATTTTTTCCAAAAATTTAAAATACTTGAAAGTTTTGTAAATTGTAAGCAAAGTATTTTAGGGCAAGGAACCCAACGGAGAGAACGATGCATCTTCACTCTTCGAACCCCCAAAAGCGCTAGGTAGATAGGACGCCCATTTTCTTCTTTATCGTGCACATGTGCAGATTCCACACTTATTTTTTTTAATCCACTAGGTACGATTACCTGATGAGCTACAATTTCATCTGCGCTGTTGCGTTATTGTGCGTCGTTATCGGTCCGTTACCAGTTTGTAAATCACGGAACTTGCCATGTTCTACATCTCTCCAAACATCGTTGGTTTCGTGTCTGAAATTTTTTGTAGATTAAAGGAAACAAGCATGTCGGTGTCTTTGGTGCCACCAATGCACTCCAATTTTTCACACTATTAGACTGCATGCGTGTGTATGCAATTCAAATCAACATAAGAATTAGCGGAGTCGATTGAAACAGGTTTATATTATTACTAGATCATTTTATATTAACGAGTTCTAACATTTGTAATCATCGTAAGGATTGAAATATACTGAAGAACTTTGCAGCTGTAGTGTGTGTACGGAGACGTTAAACATTTTAAGTAAAATTTGCACACATTTTTTTTTATAAATATCTACGTAAGTATTTAAAAATCAAGACTTATTGATCAAGTTAGCTTTTTCTTGAGAAAGAGTTTGCTGAGATCACAATTATGCAAGATTACTGGTCTGTAGCGAATTTACCGCGAGCAAACTTTATTTGGAACCTCAGAAGCTTTAAGAGTCGTAACCATGGCCATCCAGCTAAAACTGCTTCCTCGGAGACGCACAGTGTTCCAACTTCCGGCTCTTTCTTTAACAACGCGCCTCCGGGCCACGACCGGGAGTTGGGCATAAACGGTTAACGGCCTATCGCGACCCTAAACGCCCCGTTCCGCCGAGCTTCCGTGCTCTGCGCACTGCACAACTTCAGCAGTTAGGTCACACGACGGGCGGGGCTGCCAACTTTACCCCGTTTGCAACGGCCTGTAAGAGTAGCATACAGAGAAGTTGGACAGAGTGCGCAGTAATCACACACTGTGTTCCAAAGGGTGCCACGGTGTAGTGGTAAGACTGCTTGCCTCCAGCCTAGGCGAACCGGGCTCGATTCCCAGCTGGGTCGCTCCCGCATGTGGGAATCGTGTCGGACGATGCCTCTGGCCAGCGGGTTTTCTCAGGGATCTCCCGTTTCGTCCACCCTTTAATTCCGGCGCTGCTCCATACTCACCTCGCTCCACCCTCACCGGCTCTCAAGACCTTGTGGTTAAGAGCCGCCCAAAAGTCTCCGCCCCACTCTCCACTCCGTGTTCTAACTCTGGATTGGTTTTCTGCTAATAGCGCTATCAGAAACCACGTGGATAGGTTAAGAAGTTAGGTCCTTGTTTATTTAAGTAAGCTTCTTTAGGAGTGTATTTACCTTCTCTGACCTTGTTTTAATTTTGCTAGGATATATTCAAGTTAGTATGAATATATTATTTCACACAAAAGAGTGGGTTAGTTGAAAATTCTAAATGTGAAGTAAAAACACGTTCATTACTGTATACCAAACAATCTAAACAGTAGCGCTAGAAATGGACGAGCCGAAAACAGGTCTACCTCATTTTAAGTATATTTCTGTAAACGTTGTGCCCTCCCGTGGCTGCACAGTGCCGGATAATATGAAGACAGCAGACACGATTTTTACGTGCTCCACCTGGTTGGCCAAATTCAAGTGTTCGTTCAGGTGGAAGAAATTTTTAATTAGTTTTGTGGTGAGGTGTTCGTTTCCTAGCCACTATGAAAGCTTGAATAAGTTCCACACATCCACTGTGTAGTGGATGTTAACGCTTATGAGCGAAGTAAAAGTAAATTGTCTCCTTCAGTGTTTTTTTTTTTTAAAGAAATAATAGTAGTTACCACACGTTTTGAAAGACGAAGCATTTAGGACTATAACACCAACTAAACACACTCTGTTACCGCGGGTGGCATGCACTATAGATTTGCGGTGAAATTTAACTACTCGAATCGGTGAAAATTGCCTTACTTAGAATCGGTGGAAAACCACTGGTTGTTTCAGTGAAACACAATTTCACTGATTGAATAAGTGACCTCCAACTGCGTGCGGCGAATTAAATATTGTTCTAATTGAATTTAACCAAATCTATACGAGAAGTAAACATATTTCCGATAGTCACTGTTTATACCGTGAAATTTAACGTCATTTAAAATCAAAAAATAAAACAAATTAAAGGCTGTCGAAGATTTCAAACCCACAACATCACTGTTTCAGACCATTACCTTACCAATCGAGCCACCAAGCTATATTTGACTATTGAAGAGAAAATATACGTATCATGATTCTTTATCACAAATACTTGGTTTTAATTTGTATGTACTTTCTTTTCGTTGTAAGTTTAATTTGTGATATTATAATTGTTAAAACAAGTAGTACGTACGAATGCACTGACTTCATATGTATTACAGTTTTAACCTTCAAACAGAGCGCTACGATGATTACGTGAAAACGAAATGAAATATGTATACATCTAAATTAAAAAAATCTATAAAAACGAAATGAAAGAATAAATGATCAAGTTATCTCGCAAAATGTTAGGCAATTGCAAAACACGAAACTCGCATTCAAAAATATACATTTGTTGGTTTTACTAGTTTATGCTTTGCTATTTCATTCGATACGCCTGGTTTAACTTATTCATAAGTAATTAGAGTGTGCGAGGTGGTTGACAAGCTGCTCCTCCAACTACGAGTCGCACATTGACCTCAAATTGCTTAAGTATGGGGAAGTAATACAGCACCTTCTTCCACAAACGCCAGCCACACATGTCCGCAAAATAGCGGCGCACCACTGGCTAGCAACATGATGCAATGCCGTTCGTCAATCAGCGTCCAGTAAATTACTTGCCAGTCAGCAGCCTGGCCAATACGGACGCTTTCGCAGCACGGAATAGCCAATCAGACCAAAGTCTCATTTCCAGAGCCTCGTTTAGTCAACCAGAATGTATGCGCCTACGTCAGCGAAACCGACAAGAGCGTCCCCGCCGGGAAGCGAGCACTGATATCTGTGGTTGGAGGCTGGCGAACTAACTGCTTATGGCAATCGAGGTCGCTTTTTATTCTTAACAGGCGGATAAAAAAACATATGGTTACACTATTTAGATTATCATAAAGCTAGGAATGTTGATACTAAATTTGTTCTAACTTGAATAGCCACCATACAGCTTTCTATAAATGATTTTACAACAAATTTGTTTGACCAGTGTTAATAAATAATTAAAAAAAGACTTTCTGATATCTCTTAGGGATGAAAAAAATGGCTATATGCACATAGGTAGGCCTATACGTGTGTGTCGTATACACACACGCACATACATGTATGTATATGTATATATGAAACATATATTGCATGTATTAATATATTTAAACACACATTTTTATTCTTATTATAAGTACACATTCGATGTATATGAGTAGGGAACTCGTATTCGATTATGCGTAACGCCGCAGAACATAATTTTTTACAAGAAAAATTTGCTACCATTATTACGAAAGTAACCAACGATTCGCTAAACTTAGGCTTATTTACGAGGGTAAAAAACGTTATTAAAACTAAGATATTCGAGGAATTATAATTGACTATAACTGCAGAGAGAATGCTGCCGATTTGTAATGAGCTCTGTCACGTACACGCCATTTCCACGATACAAAGCAAATTTGTCAACCCTGTAATGATTCTGTCACGTAAATAAATCAGATTCTTCTTATTTCTTCTTGAAATTCGTTACAAATTTGTCTTAATCCGGCGTACGTTCAACGAACATTCTCTACCAATCCGCATTTGTAAAGAAACGGTTGGTTTTGTGGGGGAAGTAGTTCTTGGAAGAATACATGCTAGCATTCTCCTCCCTCCCCTTGTCGTTGCATATCTGTGGCCGTATTTCCCTTCCTTGCGGGTGGGTTTTCTAACAGGCGAGCAGTAGTTGAAAGCCGGAGATCACCATGTAATACTCTTTCAATTAAAGAAGAATAAACCGGTAACCCCAATTACATTACAAAAAATTTAACTTTTCGGGAGTGCTTAAGTTATCGTGCTACCACTTTACCTTCGCCTTACGAGCAGCCAAGTAATTCAGTTATTTATTACCCATGACTTGACTATAAAGATCACTTCACTTGTAAGATGGTTAACAAATTGTACACATATTGTAGGTATGATGATCTCAACTTCTGAAGTGCTAGTGGGACGTAAATAGATACAGTGCTATATCTGTATGAGTACATATTACCCGAAAAGTGCGATGGCTTGTGGATTGTTTCATCGGTTGGTTTCACTGGCTTACAATGGTTTATTCTTCCGCTTTAAAGAAAATTCGCTAGCTTCAAATATTCGATTGCCAATGCATTTCACCGATCCATCAATCAGAAGGTACAAAATAGTTTACCGTTCTGTGGCTCTAAATTAAAACATTTGATTTAGGTTTTTTAAAGGAAGTAATTAGCTGATTAAGGTCTCACGAATCGCCGTTTCACACTGTACACATTCAAATGGCGTACTCAACAGTTGACTTTTATGTTTTTTGGCAGTGTAATTACATTACGAATTTAATTTTAATATCTTTCTTGCCTTGTTTGGTATCAAAATAACACGAAAACGATTAAGAAAACCAAATAACAAAAACAAAAATCTATTATTCACCCCTGCAAAATGGCAAAATTCATACTGCAACAAAGAATTGATCTATATAAAAAAAACACATATTAGAATATGGACATCACAGTCACAGACGAGGAGTTGATCATTTTAGATCAATGTTCTATGACGCCGCTGAAGTTAGTTTTATTGACCTATTGACGCTTAAAAAACTGCCACTGAAGTTGTTTGTTAGTTTATGAAATGCATGTTAAATGCGGCAGTTTTTTGTGACAAATGTCGAAAAAATTATAAAGATAGATGTCTACCTCCGAACACCATGGTTTCCCTTCCAGAACAGACAGAAAGGTTACTCATCAGATGGAATTTCAATATATTCTTGGGGTAACAATATTATATGGCGTTGGTGATGTAACGACTTTGAAAACAGACGTCATTATTTTCGCATATACACACATGAGCAAGGCCATTCCCACTTGTCGGTATTGACTTAGTATAGTGGATAGCACACACAGAGAGAGAGAGAGAGAGAGAGAGAGAGAGAGCGAGAGAGCGTGAAAAAAAGGGGGGAGGGGGAGCCACACATATAACAAATTTAATATCCTGTTATATGATGCACTGCTCTGGCACTGATCTACGGTATATGAAGAAATTTATCACCACCGTATGCAACAATCGACCGGAACTTAATAAGTGGGTAAAATAAACTAGTAAAACAGAGTATGCGGTTCGAAGAATTATTATTTCGTCAACAGGTGTACGATGAAAGATGTTTAGTTGCTTGAAGCAGAAGAAAATGCCTCGACAGATAAGACAATGAACAATGGTGGTACGAAGTAGCGTGTAGCCAGTTACGACGTCAGGTGCTGCATTCTGTTATCGTCTTAAAGGTAGGATACTTAGTGGTTTTAGAGAAACGTGTATTATGAATACCTTACTCGCGTGCCTCACAACTTGTGTACACCAGTTGGTGGCAAGAGGTTTTCTCATGTAGCGTTTGGTTTGTCCAGGGACATTTTATACATATTTTGTTGTTAACCCAGGCAACCATGTAGGTTAAATTTAAACTCTTGAGTTGAACAAAAACTTGCATTTTCACAAACTAACATAACTAATTCTTCTTTTTTCTGTTTTATCCGATTTACTGGTTTGTAATGGAGTGGAATAACATTTTTAAATCAGCGTTTCCCATCCGATAGCCATAACATACTGGGATGCCGCAAGATTTTGAGTGGATGAAAATATAAGGTCGATAAGGGGAAGATGCAACACGTAAGGGGTTTCATGGTTATAATGTTTTAATACTTCTACAAAAAGACGCACTATGTTGTATTAAATTTTGTACATTATGTACGTCAGTAATAACCTATATGTCAAGGAAATTAAAATTTTAAAAGAAAAAACTTCAAACGTAAAGTCAGGCATTGCTGGTATGTTCCCCCAATAGTGCGGGGAAGATGCCACTCGATCCGGATGAAAATCCACACAGCATACATAAAATGATTTACTTTCAAGTATGTCAAACTCGTTTCCTTTAACTGTTACAGCAAAGGTCAAACACATATGAACACAAAGTAAGTTACATGGGCCAAAAAAAAAAAAAAATCAAAAACATAAAATATATTTCCAGAGCAGCGTATCACACCAAATTTTTGTCACAATACAACTGGTTCAGACTACAATCTTCATGCAGCCATTTCCCGCATGTAACATTATCTAGTCACATTTAGGACCCGTTTTGGCATATTGGGAAATGCGGCTTGGTAGACAGAGTAGTATTGTGTCGTTATCTGCAGCGAAATCCAGTACGTCAACGTCAGATCAGTGGGACATAATAACTGTCTAAAATTAGCAAACATTTCCTTCGTTCGTTAGGCAGTTACAAAATTCATTTTCATTCAGTTTTAAAAAATATCCGCATTTCCATAAGCATATATAATGTTAATTCCGACTTGCGATTCAGGTTACATACCATCTTCAAATTCCTGCTTACTTTCTCTTTCTTTTAAATGTGCAGTACGATTATGCAAAAGATGCAAGCAATAAGTTCGACTCCGAACAGGAAGCACGATCAGTTATCCTCATATAAGTATGGGACGTAATATGAACGGAAAGGGAGGAGTTATTAATATTGTTATTAATAACCATTACTAAATTCCAATAATGCTGCTAAATCTCAATAATGGGGGAAAACGGTGCATTACCCCACATATCAGGGTAAGATGCCACACACATTTATTTCTGAATGGTGATCTTGGCTGGGAGTCGCTGTAATGCCGATTTTCATGCAAAATATTATCGCACCTTTGTACAGGAACAGTGAGTTTCTTAGAATGCCACTGATTTTATAGACCTTATGAAGGTGTGAATACAAATTACCAAACAGGTACTCACCACGAAATTTCAGTCATTTATTCTTATTAATCCGGCGACACGTAAGTGATTCAAGGTCGGTTCGATAGATATCAAGCAATATTTGATTCACGATCGATCCGACATAAGGTGAAACAGTTTGTCCTTAATTTGTATCTGAAGAATGACGTGAGTGTTGAGTTGTCAACAATTACACCTGGTCTATGTACTAAATATCAATCACAAGCTCCACACTGATAGTAAAACTGATGTTCATTAACAATGAAACTTTTTGGTAGTCTGATTATGATAGTTTTTTGTTTAATTCCCGATTCTAGTATAAATTTTTTTACGTAGCTAATCCTATTTTATACAATACAGTTTGTATTTTTACTGACATCAGCAACAGAAAAAATAGAAACAATAACAGAATTTTCAAAAAATGTTTTCCGTATATTATAAATTTAATTCAAAGTAAAATATTTCAAACAAATTTGTTTGTGAAAATTGTAACAAGTGTGCCCCAAGATTATGGCACTCTAAACAAGGGTGCCATAATCAGAAAAAGGGTGGGAATACCGGCTTTATTTTTTGTCAGTCTGCTGGTGTACAAACATTTTATGGCGAATTATCAATTTCAGTTTGTTTACCGAAGCTAATCGAAGAAAAGTAAGCAACTTTACAACACCTGCACTTTCCCTTAGACATATTGCGCGTGTTATGCATAAAGGAGATCTGCTGTTCTCCAAGTAAACATCTTGAGCAGGCGTTATCCTTGTTGTCGCTGTAGTATATGCTGTTCACGGTAATCTGAGCACTTTTGGAATCCACCTCTGAAAAATGTCACCGCCCCTTCCGGCATATAATTTAACGGGCACGCTGATCAACATGCACCCAGTAAAGTTGTAACGACAGAGGGAAAGTAGTCCCTTGTCTTAACGTTCAACTAAAAGTGTTAGGTAAATGTTTCTGAATAATGAAATGATTTCTTTCTCTTTATGTTTTTTTTTTACATACAAGAGTAAGAATTAGGAAATTGTTAAAGGATTTATTTTTCTAATAATTTCGCAGTTTCACTTGGCCAACGCATGAATAAGGTGATTCTTCCCACGGCAATGGTAATTTTAGATATGGTGGAAGAAGACACAACAGGCATACAAGTAGATATTACGCAGGGCTTTCGAAAGTGCTCACTTTATCGTGAACACCGAAGGCCCGATACAATCTCCGAAGACTGTTTGCCACCTGTTGCCGTGAATTTACGCAGTGTAGGTTTTTTATATCTATACTACAATCGACGTTTCAGTGGTAGAGTCCCTTGTAAACATTATGCGTTGCCTAGAAAGCGCTTGTAAACAGCGCCGCACGTTCGACGCACGTGTGACGACCGCTGCAGCTCGTCGGCGAATTGTCCCTGTGTGACTGAAGGTCGCCTGCAGGCCGCGAAGACTAAGGTTTCAAGGTCACGTGGCAGCCGAGCTGATAACCAGCTCTTAGACACCATCGCTGACGTACAAAAACCCATTGAGTTGGTACGTTTTGCAAAATTTGGTAGAAAGCAATACGAACCTATGACACGTCCTTGAAATTGAAAATTAAAATTAGTTATATGCCTAACGTCAGATACAACATAAGTAACATGAAACTACAAGCTTGTGAATAGTGTTTGCCTGATTTTATATCTGTCATCTGTGATCGTTTGGCGGCTGATAATAGTTCGTAATTAGGGAATTGGGGATGCAATGTTGTTAACCAAAAGAAGTGTGCTACCCTTGGATGTTTATCAATCACATTTTCCATAATGTAATATCTCACCAAGTGTGTGCCTGAAGTTTAGGATATACCTGCATAGCGAAACACAAAACAGAAGTAGTGAACGTGAACCATATTGTAACGTATGCTTCATTAAACATTTGTCTACCCAAAAATACATGACGCCACAGAATTTCTGTACCACAGAAACCAGTCAAAATAACTTGCTTTTGTTAATATGTTCTATAGAAATTAAAATACTGTACCTTCCCGAAATAACAAACACGAACTAAAATCTGATCGTAAGTTTTACAGTACCATTAATGTTTTAGTTTGTGAATTATGGGATGTAAACCTGAAGCACTGCTTAGTTTCCGTATTGATGAGGGGGGTTCATAGAGACACGCATATAATTCCACTTCATATAATTATTTATTAATTCAAACACTTAATACGCTGCGCATGCAACGCTGAAAGTACAGTTTCGTGTAATTATTTTACTTAAGAATATCAAAAATATTAAACTAAAATATAAGATTAAATTGTTTATTATGTTTGTGTTTATAATGGTTTACATTAACGATTATATTCCTTGTGGAAGAGAGCGCATTGCGGTCTGCGGTGTTTGCAGCACGGGGTTAGTGTAATCTTGACGTTTTTTTTTCGCTGCGGCGGTGACGGCATCAAACTCCGTTAAGCAAGAAGCTGTAACACAAAGTACGTAGACCATACTTAATAATATTATGCGCTGCAGCTCCCACAGGCCGCGAAGTCCTGTAATGCTCGGTCTCACCCNTAATTAGGACCCTCAGCGCAACGCGGCATTTAGAGACATTTCTGAGTGATGGCCTACGACCTTATAAATACAAGCCACAGTTGAACTGTCGGCAGTATTGGTAGAAGTTTTTTTTAGCAGAGTGCGGTAATCGAGCGACGTATAGAGGACGGACGACGACTTGAGATTGCGAGGCGACGGCAGATGAGGTGTTCGTGATGTGAATGGACGTGGCGGTGTGAAACCCGACGAGTGAAGACTACTGTGCGCGACGGCGCTCGGAGAACTCTAGAACATTGCGGACTGGTGGGACCTGGACTAACCTGAGGTGGCACTGAATAACATGTGATACGGACTTTATTGCAGATAATGAATCCATCAGATATGAACATATAATTTGTTAAATAATTGAATAGGGTTTTATACACTGTCTATTGGGACTGATTTTGAATTATTTAATTATGTTAATTTATTTGAGGTAAAAAATTGTATTTATTGAAGTCATCAATTGTAAATAGTAAGTGATATAAATTTATTCCGAGATATTGAGTCGAGAAAATTTGGTTTATGGCTGTTAAAAAAAATTTGGAAATTATAAATAACTCTTTAATTTAATTAAGACCTCCATCCCTCAACGAACTTGGATAAGCCTACTGACATTGAGAAAATTGTATTATTATTGTTGTTTAATTTTTTATTGGTGTATAATTATCTGCGAGTAGTTATCTGCTGTATAGGAAGAACGTAGTTAATTGAGACCAAACTAATATACCTTCCGTATCGATATACTGAAAGAAAACATTTGTTAGTGGCTACAAATACTGTTTTTGGCTGATGCTTTCAAAAGCGAAATTTTGTTGCAGGTAAAAAACTGATTGCGGTGCTCAATAACAAGTATATTGACAAGTACCAACTCCATTTAGTGCTCATTAATATATTTATTTATTTACCATAAATTTGTTGGCTGCCACCAATAATTAAGTTGGCAGCAATAGCATTTATGTGATCCACGGTAATAAAATTTTGGCTGCGACTGTAAAACTACATCCATTATAATCTGCGCGTGCGCTCTGGCTGGCATATTCTAAGTGGCCACCTTCTGTCTGGCCACGACGCCATATCTGTCCGTGTTCGTTTTTTTGCATCAGGTTACGACCTATTTCATTAAGGATATTCTTAAGAACATCGTTTACATCATTCCTTTCTTCTAAAGGAGTAAATGTTACACGTAAATGTTTCCAGAAAATTAACTTTCCATGAGGTGATGTGTGCAGGCCTTCTCATGTGTGCCACATATTACTACGTGCTCCAGACTATCGGTTAACGGCGAGCAAGGTGGCGTAACTGTAACGCACTGCGTTCACATGCGAAAGGTTCAGGATTCGAGTCCCGCTCCTGGCGAGGTTTGGTTTAGTTTTTAATTGTTGGTGACCACAAACGTCATTTTGTAGTTGCCACCAAATATTGGAATGACAAAAAAATTTTGGTTTTACAAAATATTTTGTGATGTTTATATTGGCAAAAGAATTTTGTGGCCACCAATAAAATTTTGTTGGTCACCACAAAACCGCTTTTTCAATGTACCAACCGGACGGGGTGCATTAAAATTGTAAGGCTACCTTCATGTGTTGCCTTTCTTTGCCTTACCATACATTACCTACGGCGCAACAGAGAACTGGACACTTTATCGGAAATCCATGTAGTTCGGAGTCCACTGTAATTCGACGGCCCGAAGAGTTTGCCTTCCTTTGAACCACCACAGAACAAGTAGAAAAACATAAATAGAACGTGATCTTTATTTTTATACAGGTTTTTGGCTAGAGTTTTTGGGAAATGCCTCATATTTGATTGGATACTCGACGCTGTGAATCGGCTCTCAAGACCTCNATTGGATACTCGACGCTGTGAATCGGCTCTCAAGACCTCACTGTTAAGAGGCGCCAAAATCTCTCAACTCAACTCCACTCGACGCTGTGAAGATAACCTATTGGTTAGACTGTCTTCTAGCAAATTCGTCTTAAGGTTCTCATTGGCAAATGACGTTATGCCGTATATATTAGCAAGTTAAGGTGACTTTATGTCGCTATAGATTAATCAGATTCTTTACTGTATAGTTTTGTGTTCTGTGATAAGACCATGGGACGTAAAATACAAAGTTAAAAATTACAACTTTTGGCATATATAATTTTATTTTAAAACTGTGAGAGGTATTGCAATATGCTTATACACTGGACTTACATTCAAAAGGACCCGCGTTCAAATCCTGGCCCAGTCGTATACAGTTATGAGATCCATAATAAAACGGCGGTGAGGTTATACAATTTTAAATTTAAATAAGTATGCAAAGAGTAAATATTATGGGGTAAGAAGTTCGTTTGAAATACGGCTCACAGAAAACTACAAAGCAGTGGCATTTATTAAACCGTTGTAAAATCAGTAAGTTAGCAATTGTTTTCAGTGGATCCATTTTCACTGGTTTTCACTGTTTTTGCTCCATTTTTCCTATTTTATGTGTAGAGTGTATATTTGACTCAGCTCAGTTGAATGGGATTCCGTCGTGTGACATACTGAACAGAAGCTGCTGTGAAAATGGGAGGACAAATAAAAGAGAGAAAATAAAATATTTCCTCGCAGCGAAACCAGCAGGAATAGATAATTGACATTGCCATGATATCTGCATGCAGAATGCATCTAAGCCACACTTTCAGCGGTACCTGATTTACATTCCAGTGAGGCTGGCGTAAAGTGGAAAAGTTGCTACATATAATATCCTCCTTCACCGAATGAAAATATACCAACACGAGAACCTCATTTAGAAATGATTGCCACTTCATCTGGGACCATGCATTGTATTGGAGTACCTCAGAAACAGAAGACTCACGTNCTCATTTAGAAATGATTGCCACTTCATCTGGGACCATGCATTGTATTGGAGTACCTCAGAAACAGAAGACTCACGTGTATCGTGCGTTCACAATCATCCAAAAATATTTCAATTTCAGCGTTCAGCGTTGGAGCCTATAATTACCACGGCCGAGATAAGTTGCCACTGCTCTTTAGCTGCAGTGAACAAAAAATTAATGTATATGTTCGAAATACTGTTCAACTTATAGACATTCTTTAGATGTACTATTTCCCCACATAAAAAAAAATGTATTCTACATAATTTTTGTACGATGGTATGCCAAAATTACTTTTTTTGTGTTTTTGGTATGTATAAATATTAAAAACTTACTCACATATCGAACTTAGATAATTCACATTTAAATAAGATACCATGCGATAATTCAAGAATCTTTAAAATCACGCAAATCAATGTGTTATCAAATCCAAAAAAAATNCTCATTTAGAAATGATTGCCACTTCATCTGGGACCATGCATTGTATTGGAGTACCTCAGAAACAGAAGACTCACGCGTATCGTGCGTTCACAATCATCCAAAAATATTTCAATTTCAGCGTTCAGCGTTGGAGCCTATAATTACCATCGCCGAGGTAAGTTGCCACTGCTCTTTAGCTGCAGTGAACAAAAAATTAATGTATATGTTCGAAATACTGTTCAACTTATAGACATTCTTTAGATGTACTATTTCCCCACATAAAAAAAATGTATTCTACATAATTTTTGTACGTATGTATGCCAAAATTACTTTTTTTGTGTTTTTGGTATGTATAAATATTAAAAACTTACTCACATATCGAACTTAGATAATTCACATGTAAATAAGATACCATGCGATAATTCAAGAATCTTTAAAATCACGCAAATCAATGTGTTATCAAATCCAAAAAAATGGCTTAAAATAACGAAATTTTTTCATAGTTTTATNGGCTTAAAATAACGAAATTTTTTCATAGTTTTATTCGCAGCAGTCAACGATTTTTTATGTGAAATATATTTCGTAAGCATACTTTAAAATGAATTAAGACATGACTTTTTAGTCGCCCTTGTTAAATTTTGTGCAAATTTTTTCCACTATTCTATTATTACGTCCCAAAAACTATAACGCAAAAAGTATTCTATCTAAAATCCTTTTCATGGCAGAAAAAAGTAGTTATCGATCAATATCTACTATGGTCTGTTCACGGTAAAGTAAGCACTCTTAAGGCACTAGTTACTATTTCCTTTCAGTTTTTTTTATTTTTTAACCACCTTTTTAAATAAATACTGTAATGTAAGTAATAAACACAATGTGCATATTCCACTGAACTCGGAATTTAACGTCTATGGCTACACTAAAAAATATGTATTGACTATTGTTTCAAATTAGAGGGCTTTCAAAATACTCACTTTACCGTGAATAGCCTATAGTTGAACGGTATTTCGTATAAATATAAAAAATTGAATTTGTTGGTAAGCAGCGCTGTTAAAGGCGGCCTGCAGCAAATGCGCGAGATGTTATTTTTCTCCTGTCTCCATCTTAGGCGCTCTTCCTCCTTCTGTCCCTGCAGGAGGTGGTTTTATCGCACTTTCAGTTAACGAGCTGAAGGCGGCGTGTTTACTCTCTCCCGGGGCGAACGAGGGTCTGGAGAGAGCACACTTGCTCCGCGCCGACCGCCACCTGTCTCCTCGCGGACTTTGATCCTTGTCTCCCCCGCTGCTTTGTGTCGACGGACGGCGCTCCAGATGATGGCCTGCCGCGTCNCTCGCGGACTTTGATCCTTGTCTCCCCCGCTGCTTTGTGTCGACGGACGGCGCTCCAGATGATGGCCTGCCGCGTCGAGGGTGGCTTCTCCTTACAGACACGCGCGCCAAGTGGTACAGGTGAAAGATGCTGCGTGCGGGCCGTCAGAAACACGCTAGTGTCCTCGGAGAAAGCAAGGCATGCCGAGCACTTTCTTTTGATATCCTGCCCAGCGAGGNCTCGCGGACTTTGATCCTTGTCTCCCCCGCTGCTTTGTGTCGACGGACGGCGCTCCAGATGATGGCCTGCCGCGTTGAGGGTGGCTTCTCCTTACAGACACGCGCGCCAAGTGGTCCAGGTGAAAGATGCTGCGTGCGGGCCGTCAGAAACACGCTAGTGTCCTCGGAGAAAGCAAGGCATGCCGAGCACTTTCTTTTGATATCCTGCCCAGCGAGGTGTTTCTCTACTTAGAAATCCTCCCCCGTTAACATATTTTACCCCTTATATTGCGGTGAGTGTTTAGGAGGAAACACAGTTCAGAGATTTGCACGGCTCTTAACAATGAGGTCTTGAGAGCCGATAAGAGTGAAATAAGGTGAGAATAGAGTAGCGCCGGAATGCAAGGGTGGGGGAAACGGGAGGTCCCAGAGAAATCTTACCGACCAGTGGAATGTTGCGGCATTTTGTAGTTCTAGAAATGTAATAGAAAAAAAATATAATTCATCTCTTGACACATTCCATTTTTTTTTTTTTCAAGTTCGCCTTAGATCAGGTATACACGTGATAAATATGACTATTTTAGTTTCGCTCAAAGAAGTCCTAACACACTCCCCCTGAAGATAACTGAACTTAGACAAGCAAGTCCATAAATTTGCATTTAACTCTTTATAAAGTCTGCCTTGTCAAAATATTCTAGGTAAAAGAAATTTTGCCAGGTATCTAGGTGTGAAATATAAAGTAATGTATTGTTACTCTTCAAAGAGGTTTTAGTGTAAGTCTCTTTCCAACTACCATTAAGAACAGGAGTATTTTATCGCACTGAATGCGTAATTTATGCCAAATTTTTTCCTAATCCATAACAGTAGTTTCAGAAGGAAGCTGTCAGCTATACATAAATATAGATTATTAATTACTTAAGAACATGTTTTATCATGGTAAGTGCTTTAATGATTCTTAACTTTTAATTTTACTTCCTATTTATTAACACTCTAGATTTATACATTTGGGAAGGTGGCTTGGGGGAGACTTTCCCACTAAAGTGAATTTTAACTTACAACTGAAAACGGCATACATATTCATCCGTTACCTGGAATATGAGTCCAGAAGTTTTGTCTCCGTAAAGTGGGTTTCAATCAAATATGCCATAGAAGTTGTCTTCAATGAACGAAAAATTACTTCGCTGTTTTGGCTAAAAACAACGTATTGTAAATATACCATGCCTAATTTTGTATCGCATTGAAGTTGCCCTCGTCTTGGAAAACAATGCCACCCCATCTGGTTTTACGCCTACATATCGCGGACAGTATTTATTAGTAGTGGAGTTGTTATTAATGATTTGTTGGTGTGTTATCTGATGTTATATTTCATAAATTGTGGGATGGAAAAAAAATTTCAATATCTTTATTTATAACACTTCCAAATGAAAACTTCAGGCACTTGAATGGAGTAACGTTTCAAACAGTATTTCGTTGCCTTCAATTTCTCCTGCCATTCCGCGCTACATTTTCAATCGTGTCTACTTTCCTTCTACCATCTACCATAGTCTGCCAGTTTCAGTATGTTNTTCCCACTAAAGTGAATTTTAACTTACAACTGAAAACGGCATACATATTCATCCGTTACCTGGAATATGAGTCCAGTAGTTTTGTCTCCGTAAAGTGGGTTTCAATCAAATATGCCATAGAAGTTGTCTTCAATGATCGAAAAATTACTTCGCTGTTTTGGCTTAAAACAACGTATTGTAAATATACCATGCCTAATTTTGTATCGCATTGAAGTTGCCCTCGCCTTGGAAAACAATGCCACCCCATCTGGTTTTACGCCTACATATCGCGGACAGTATTTATTAGTAGTGGAGTTGTTATTAATGATTTGTTGGTGTGTTATCTGATGTTATATTTCATAAATTGTGGGATGGAAAAAAAATTTTAATATCTTTATTTATAACACTTCCAAATGAAAACTTCAGGCACTTGAATGGGGTAACGTTTCAAACCGTATTTCGTTGCCTTCAATTTCTCCTGCCATTCCGCGCTACATTTTCAATCGTGTCTACTTTCCTTCTACCATCTACCATAGTCTGCCAGTTTCAGTATGTTTTTTTAACTTTTCTGTATAAAAACATTTGTTTATACTTTTATGACAGAATTTATTCTCACTCATATACAATATACGCATAATTTGCATGTTGGTTACATGAATATTTGTTTTGTAGGATAGGAAAATGTGCTTGAACCACATTTTTGGCATAAGGATTCTGATCTAGAGTTGAACATATATTGATAGTGCCACGTCAACCGGAAAGAAAGGGGAATTATGTTGCTACACTCAACTTTGGTTATTATATAAAAGCATTGTTGCCATGTCAAGGGAGGATTGTTTGCCCAGGAAGTTGCGAGAAGTTCTGGCCGCGCAACTTGCCCATGTGGTTCCTCAAAAGCAGACGATGCGATGGTTGCAGGTCCCAGGGCGGCCGCGGGTGATGCATTGCCTCGTGTCAGCATCTCCTCGGCGAATGCTGGGGCTCGTCACCAGGGACAGCGCCCCCGGCGTANCCGCTCCCAGCATTTTTCCTTTTTTCCTTCTCTTCTATCCGGGCAGCTTTCTTTCATCCGCGAAAAGCAGATCTTCTGCTCTGATAGTCATCTCCCCCCTCCCCACAAAGTAAGTCGAATATCCATGCCTCCTTCTCCTTGTTATCCCTCTTGTCCGCACCAGTTTCATCATCTGCGTCTTCCCACCGTGAAATTTATTGCACGTGACAGTTCTTTCATTCCGCCGATCGTCTCAATATGACCTCCCTATCAGGATGGAATTCGGTAATTTCTGTGCAGAAGTTATTATTGACAACTGCTTTTCAAACTCCGAAACAGTTCCTTATTTAGCTTTTATACCGCGAAACTACCTAGTAACTGTATAACTATAATCCATTACGTTATTCGCTTCTCTCTTTAAATCTTAAAGATGCGACATGTAATTACGATTAAATTATATGTACTTGTGTGTCATTTTAATGAGGCCGTAAGCTGCTACTGTTTCTGCGATAAAGATAACTGTATAATCTCTAGCAGAATGTAATGAGGGGAGTACTGTCATACTTGCTGTATGTGCAATTGTGAAAGATTTTTTTTCGCTTCTTGACGACGCCCCTATGTACGTCTGTAGACTCTTCGACAGAATATCTATTAATTTTAACACCCCCTTCGCCCAAGGAAGAAGGCACAGCGCANTCTGTAGACTCTTCGACAGAATATCTATTAATTTTAACACCCCCTTCGCCCAAGGAAGAAGGCACAGCGCACACGCATATAATAATTCCCCGAAATTTGATATCGGAACCCTTTGCATCACAACCTGGTTCCCCGAATAATTGTGACACANCACACGCATATAATAATTCCCCGAAATTTGATATCGGAACCCTTTGCATCACAACCTGGTTCCCCGAATAATTGTGTCACACAGACTTGCAATAACTATTTTGAGAACCGAATGCTGGTGGTTCAGATCCCTCTGTAATCAGAAGGCCTCCTTGTCTTTAGCCTTGTAACATAAAACAGAGACGTAAAATACAATCCTGTGTCAATATTTCAAAAACCAATATCGTTCTCTTAAAGGCGTTGAATGGGCTACAATTATTTCTACATTTTTATAATATTATGTCCTTTTTCGTTGTGATATGAAACGATAAAATGAATACATGTGTCAATCGAGAAAAACAGTTTTATACTTATACCATTTTCGTACAAATCTCAAAATGGAACAAAATTTATACGTTGTGTTACATCTCAAATCTTTTTTTCATGATTTAAAAACATTATGAAGAATATTCCTTGGAAATGTATTCTGCGGTTCGCCAAAATTTCAGTTTTAAATTTTGAGATCAAATTTAGAAAAGTTACAATTTAAACCCTTTCCACGTCCGAAATGTCTGATTTCATACAAGTTGTAACATGTCATTCCTGTGACATCAATAAATACTTCATCTTGAAACCAAACTTTGTTTTAAAAAAAAATCTTGAAACTTACAATTCTCATATTTACGCTATAAAAACGTTATCAACGTGTTTTTTTTTTCAAATGATTAGGTATTTTTTATGAAGTTACCATCGATATCATGTTATGAAACCATCAAATATCTTCAAAATCGCAGGAGAAAAAAAGCTACAACCGGAAAGAAACAATCAATGCACCCGCAATGGTTATTTACTATAACTAAACAGCTACAATGGTATTTCGAATTTATAGCCTTATGCATGCAGTAATTTATTTATATGTGTTGGGCTGAACTTTTAAAACATTGTACCAAACAATTATTCAGCTGTGCCGATTTCTGAAAATTGAAATACAGGTATAATATATAATATAACCTGCCAGAACCAAGCGGCACAGGAACCTATCTCCGTTTAATCGTATTTATTTTTATTCTTCAAATACCGCAACTACAGTACACGACTGTGGTGCAAACAAAATATGTTAGTGTATGCACTCGGGGCAGGTTGTTCTAGCCTCGCGAATGGTATTTATGGGTGAAAAAAAAGATGGCAGTCTCTAAGTGAACCCAAATGATAGACCTGTCGACTGTTTACCAACGGCTTAACATCTTAGGAATATATGTCAACTTCCTCAGAATAACAACAAATGGAACACAAAAGAAGCTATCACCACATTATCCTTTGATGATCACAAGTTAATTTTAATTGCTCAGTAACTGTTTACATTGTAAGAACTATTTGTAATAATCTTATCCAAATGCTATTATTACTGTTTAATCATTGTGTGTACATGTCAGGCTCTAGATAATGTATTGCTCGATTTGTCGATATTGCCATACTTTATTCTCGCTGCACGAGATACAGTTTTTCCCATTACGAGATGCCATTTTGGTCAGCCCCTTGGTTTNTGCCATACTTTATTCTCGCTGCACGAGATACAGTTTTTCCCATTACGAGATGCCATTTTGGTCAGCCCCTTGGTTTGGAACAATCTTGACATTCCTAACGGAACATTGAATTCCTACAAATGTCTGGTATTCTTCTGTTCATCACAGTGCAGTAGTAACACTCTGAACTTGTTCACAACCCTCGTCTCGAATGATACATCGTTTTAATTATTTGTCTTTATCTATAAACAATTCAAGGTTTAGGTTGTATTCCTGTTTCCTCTACACATTTAACAAGTCTACGAATAGTTTCCCTTTATTGTAAATAATATGTTAAGTTGGAACCAACGACCTTAAAGTCTCAATATTGTTGATTATTTTAAAATAAGGAANTTATTGTAAATAATATGTTAAGTTGGAACCAACGACCTTAAAGTCTCAATATTGTTGATTATTTTAAAATAAGGAATACTTCGGTTTCCAGGGTACATAGGTGCGATTCTCATCAATTTTCCGCTTATCGGGAGCCGACGTACGTCGTGTAAACGACAAGTGGGGTGGAATTACCACGGCATTAAATGTATGGGTCACATACCTATTAGAATACAGTCAACTCTGCTACACCCAGTTAGCGATGCTCACGCTATTGGGTTCCGATAAACGGAAAAGGAAATGAGAATCGTGTCCCTCAGAGCACATGATACATATGCAAACTATCCCTAAAAACCGCAAAAGTTTGAAGTTTGTAATATAAATACACTGTAAAACTAGAACCACATAGCAAATAAGTACTGTGCACAGAAACGATGTGGCGAGTAGGTAAAGAGATTTGGGTGGCTCTTAACAGCGTGGACTTGAGAGCCGATGTGGGCGAATGGAGCAGCACCGGAATGCCGGAATGAAAGGGCGGGGGAAATGGGAGATCCCGAGAAAACTCGCCGAACAGCGGCATCGTCCGCTCTTAAGTGCCATTGTGCTAGAATCTTGAATAAGATGCCACCTCTGCGTTCTTAAGTACCATTGTGATAGAATCTTGAAGAAGATGCCACAGACATGCACTCGTACGGACTGTACGTCAGTCTGTCGTGTGGAGTGGTTGCATGTGGCGTGGGATGTGTGTATCATTATCACAACCACAAGGGGGGAGCGAAGCACCTTCTCGTGACCTTGAATCTGCTGCAGAAGTACCTCTTCCTCACTACTGACACGCCCGCTCATTAGCCAACAACGGCAAGCTCTCGGGCACGCGCCCCCGTCTTCGAGTACCACGGCGGGGGATGTTCAGGGCCCGCCAGGGAGGACGACCGTCAACACGTCCTCCGGAGGGCAAGTGATCGCGACGTGGAGCACGCCGCTCCCCGAGGGCTATCGCCGGGTAAAGTTTTCCTCCGCCTGAGCTCTCTCTCCCTCTCTCTCTCTCTCCCGTGGAGTGGTGCTCGGTGGAAGCCTCTTGGCGCGGCAAGGAGTTCGTTTGCAAGGCCTCTCGACGCCGCCCAGCTCGAGAGTCGGCCGTCGTCGTGCTGTGCTGTCATTAGAGCTCCGCGCATCGCCGGGATCAGCGGGGATGCTGGCGCCGAGATTGATGATCCAATCTGAGCGGATTTCCTAAAGTAGAATGGAGGAGGGANGGGATCAGCGGGGATGCTGGCGCCGAGATTGATGATCCAATCTGAGCGGATTTCCTAAAGTAGAATGGAGGAGGGCAAGACGACGATGGAGATACGTAAACCGCTATAGTCTATTCGCGGTTTCTTCACACTGTTTGAATCAAACCATAGGAAAATCACGCCATGTATGTCGTGTTTGGTTGTTTCCTATATACGCTACATATCACAAGAGTTTTATAATTGTCTGAACATAAGAATATCTTATTTTCGGTAANGGTTGTTTCCTATATACGCTACATATCACAAGAGTTTTATAATTGTCTGAACATAAGAATATCTTATTTTCGGTAAACTTAACGTCGACTTATACTTTATATATTCATTACACTATTAAATGTATATTTTATATGAATAAAAACCGGGAGAAAATAGGTGTGTTGGAAATGCCTTGTAAGAAATAGTTATCGAACAAACTATTATTATAGTGAGTGCGGACAAATGCGGTGCGCTGTCCTTTTAGTGCAATTTTCTAGACGGAGTTAATCTTTGTTTGCACGAGGCGGAGGAATATCCTGTAAGTTGAACTTTTTCAGGACTTCGGTGAAGTTGAAAGTAACCGTGAATGGACTATACCCGCTCAACTCACGTTTCTGATCTGCCGACTTCGGTAGCGTAGCNTGAAGTTGAAAGTAACCGTGAATGGACTATACCCGCTCAACTCACGTTTCTGATCTGCCGACTTCGGTAGCGTAGTTATAGTTACACGGTAGTTTTGAGCACGAGGTATCTTGGCTTAGAATACCGAATAATGCCTGTGGGTAGCGGCTATTTCCGTAAATTGGTTAATGGCTAGTATTTGACTGTATGTACGGTGCCCAGTGTCATTAAACTGAAAGAAAAAACATTTGCTCTACATATTCAGTTTGGAATTGTATCGATAAAGACGNGCCCAGTGTCATTAAACTGAAAGAAAAAACATTTGCTCTACATATTCAGTTTGGAATTGTATCGATAAAGACGCTGCTTGAATTCAAAACTCTGGTAGTTTATATTTTGCTTTAAAAAATTGGTCAATAATATAAACGCAATTTTAATTTATTATGCTTTCTGCGACAGAGAATGGCTCCGCGCACTGATTTCGTCCAAAATTGTTAAATCGCACCTCCCGTTTGCTGTGTCCTCCAAGTAGAACTTTCCGAATTATTACTTACAATTTTTGCAGTAACCTTTACGTACGCCCCGATTTCGTCGTTTGTAAAAAAACATTGCACGCTCATTCATTATGTACAACCCTGAGTTATGATTTTTGTGTTGGTTTGCTCGTCGCTTTCCTTCCTCTCTCTCTCTCTGTCTGTGTTCTTCTATGCGCTCTCTGAATATACTGCATATTATAACTGTGGGAATGGCCTTTTTTTTTTAATTAGACTGAGTGAAATTTGATCTTGAATTATAACTAATATCTGGAATTAGTGGGTGGTATAACGATGGCGTAGTAACGTCTTTTCGTTTATCACTTTAGAAGTTTTGCATAAAAAATATTTTGGACCAATATCTGAAAAAAAAACTCTTTGATAACCAAAAACCAAGCAAGTGTAAAAAAAGAGCTGTTAAACTTACCAATGGGCAGGTTGTAAGTGACTTTTCTTGTACGATTTTTTTTTAATATAAAATTCTTCTTCTTTCAGACGATGTGAAAGTGATTTATACAAGCTGATTCTGTGCTGGGATAGTTTTTAGCTCCTCGTACTTCCGTAGAATTAGTGTCGCAAGCAACAGTTATTCTCTTGCCTGCTGTGTGACATCTCACGTCGTTTCCTCTTCTTTATCATCGATACAGACAAACGAGTAAACGAATAAGGGTCATCGAGTAGAAATAATGTAATTTGGAAGTGGGGAAACACCAATCAACCTTAATATACGTATGTAAGCAAATCTCTTAATACTAGTCTGCAGAGGATACGTTATTATTCACANACACCAATCAACCTTAATATACGTATGTAAGCAAATCTCTTAATACTAGTCTGCAGAGGATACGTTATTATTCACAAGTACATGCGTTTAGCAACTTATCGTTAATTTCTTCCATAACCCGTTCGTTCCCGAATTCATTCGCCATATCAAATGTTGCGGTCATGTAATTAATGTAATGTGCGCTGTATATTGCATAGTCCCTTCGTGGTCACTTCCAACTTTTCTAAAGCTCTGATGAAGTCCTACTTTCTGGCTATTCCTTCGCCTCAAGCAAAAAAAAAACTCAGCAAGTCAAGAAAATTACGCTAAAGAGAGAACTCAACGCATTTGTGCGCACTCAGTTTAATAACATTTGGCATGAGAACTATGTCTTACTAAGAATTTCCAACACACAGTTTTTCTCTGTGTTNGCACTCAGTTTAATAACATTTGGCATGAGAACTATGTCTTACTAAGAATTTCCAACACACAGTTTTTCTCTGTGTTGTATAAGCATTTATTATAAATTAAATATTCTTATTCGTGAATAAAATAGGTCTATGAGCATTAGGTCAATTTAACCANTATAAGCATTTATTATAAATTAAATATTCTTATTCGTGAATAAAATAGGTCTATGAGCATTAGGTCAATTTAACCAAATAATAAGATACTATAACGTTAACAGGAGTATAAAACGCTTGTGATACATGACGTATTTCTATAACAGAACACGTCATACATGAGGTGATTTTCCAAAGATTTGATAGAAAAAAGTGTGAAGATACTGCGAATAGACTACATCCAGTTCTATACAACTGTTTGAAACATGGTTCTAATCCTCTTATATAGGTTGATATAGGCTTTTCACGGTAAACTGAGTGCTTTTGAAAGCCTTGCTTAATATCTACTTGTATTCACATTGTGTATTCTTCCGCCATAACATTTCCATGGGCCTGATCATTATTCATTTTGCGGTTCAGTGAAACTGTAAAATATCCTTTTAAGAAAGAAAGCAAAAGTAATAATTTCAGTATTGACAGATAATTACGTAACTCTTTTAATTCAACGTTAAGGGTTGGAACTACTTCCCCACCGTCGTAGCCAACTTTACTAGGCGCTTGAAGATCAGTGTACCCGTTAAAATATGTGCAGGTATGAGCAGTGGCATTTTTCTCTTGAAAAGTGGACAAATAACCGTGAAATCACCTAGGCAAGCTCCCAAGGAATGCGTTTTCTGTGAGCGCTGCTGTACAAACACGCCTGGAGCAGTCGCCGTGAGGCTACGGTCGCTTTTGTGGCGAACTGTACGTGCAGAGGGAAGGTAAATGAGTGTATCGCGGGGAACATTATTATTA
>NQII01004430.1:164537-205023 GCA_002778355.1 Clitarchus hookeri
CGGAATAACAAAACTCATTAACAAAACATTCCGCCCTGTCTCGGCATTGTCCGAGGATTCAGGTGGGCGACCCGGCCTAGCCACGCGCGGTGCACACCTCTCCCCACGTGTCCAAACGCAACCCCTCCCCAGAACACTGCGCTGCTAGAAAGTATCCGTGAATTTACAACCGACATTTTAAGGTGGGAGCGGCGGCCCGGGGTCGCTGCTGTAGACTGTAGACTTTAGACGCCTGCATGCGAGGTCTCAGCAGTGTTTTCTCCGTAGCGGGGTGTTAGTTTGTCCGGAGCAGTCTCTTTGGCGTGGCTGTTACGCGTAAGATGCACCATCACCAGGTCCACGTTTCCACCATTGAAAGAGAAATCACTTAATTTAAAGCCTACAGCTATGAAGATGAAATTCCTTCTCAGTGCCTCATATTTAAAGATAACTGTTTCAAACAAAAAAATTACAACGCGGCTTTCACACGTTAACAATCTGAATAAAAAAATAATTATCTGTTTTGTATAAAATTTAACATAAATGTTAATTTTATAAAAGAAATTTTAAACATCAAAAATTTTCATGATTTCTTAATATGGCGGTATTCGTTACGAAATTTCACGTTGATTTTAAAATTGGTTCATTGAGAAGGAATTTCTTTAACATTGATTTCTCAGTACCCGCCACAGCCTGCACTACAGATCTGCATTATCTTTACTGATCGACGGGGCATAGGGAATTAGTTTGTACATTTTATTATGCCTTTTTTATTTTCTGCTGTCACCAGTATCGTGTCTTTAATCGCCTGCAGGAAATCATACATTATTTCTTACCGGAAGTTGCTAGTTAAAAAATAATAAAAACAGTGAATCTCTAATACTTTTATAATGATTTACAAGCAATTATTTATGCTATGGCGTACGAATAATTTCGTTAAAACGCTTGAAATGGAACTCGTTGCAAGAAAATTAATGAATCCAATATGACGGGGACCGATCCGCCTTAACCCATTCAGACACAGTGTACACAATTGTGTGCATTACGCCCGTGTATGTAAGGTAGTTTTTGGTCTGCACTGCACACTGCGAAGCTCAATGATCAATGATATTACCTGTGGGTAAATGATTCGCAAACATTGTTACTGGTCTTGGTCCTGATTGGTTCATATAACTAGCCAAACATACAGCCTACAGCTCATTGGCTGTGGCAACGAAACAAGTGTTGTGACGACTTAAGTGCAACAAGTATCATATATTTTTTTTTGTTTGCAACACCTGAAACCGTTAATTAAGGTGGGTCTGAAAAAGTTAAACTCCGTGACTGCATCCTTGGTACGCAGCACCCTTAATTATCATATTTATAAAGACACCTATAGACTATTCGCGGTTTTCGGTTTCTTCACACTTTTTAATCAAACCTTAGAAAAATCATCTTATGTATAACGTGTTTGGTTTTTTCCTAAATATGTCATATATCACAAGCTATTTATACTTGTGTTAATAAAATAGGTTCTTTATTTAAATTTTAAATATATTCTATTTATAAATTATAATAGTTCATTTCAATGAATACTGATACAAACAGAAAGAAAATACGTGTGTTGGTAATGCCTAGCAAGAAATTTTTCTTCTGCAAATTGTTATTACACCACGTGAATGTAGTGCGTTGTCCCTTTAGCGTAATTTTCTAGACTTGGTTAAGTTTTGTTTACGTGAGGCTTAGGTTAATTCTATTCATGTTGGGAACAAAACGAGATTTATTATGAGAGAGTATGGCATAGGGAAAATTTCCACCGCTGGTAGCGCAGTGTTCCAAAGAGGTCATTTTTAATTGAAAATTTAAGCCACGTAAATAATAAAAGAGGATGATTTTAGTTAGTTATGTAGTTATTTTATATTTTATTTATGATTTTTACAATTATTTTAATTTAAATGTAGAAAATAGAGAAAATACGTTACTAATGCGACACTAGCGCTTACCTAGTGGCGAAATATTTTAGTTACCAAACTGAAAGCATTTAGCTTCTCAGCCTGAGCAGAATAAACCTTAGTGAGGCGGATGAATATTCTGGATGCAGTACTTTAGCAGGTCCATTCAGGTTGCTATATCTTAAAAATGTACAAAATGTTACATGCAAAACTCGGATAGACGAGTGTATCATATTGCACAAGATACTTTACCCTAATAAAATAATAATGTCGCCAGTTCCCACATTTGCACGCAGCACTGCACGGTGATTTCATGCCATGAGGCCATTTCGCGTTTGACGCGCAGGCAAGTGTCGTTCTTAACGTTCGTTATTTTCGTCTCAAGAACAAACTTCCTACTGGGCGCGGCATTAAAACTTTTATATTTGGTGTTTTAAATTCGTGTCAAATTGGAACGCTTTAACGGAAGTGAGCTGGCTAACGAACGATCCCAGGTATTCTTACGAAATATTTTCCATCAACGTCTGGAAATTACGATGGAAAATTCTTGAAAACATTACTGTCTACAATTAGGGTCTACAAACTAAATAACTGCAAAATTCCAGAAGAATATGGTATCTACTTAAAATAGTTAAAAATATAAACTACGGGGTTTAAAAAAAGTTGATAGAGTTCTGAAAAATATCAAGAAACGCACACTTTGTTCAGTAATCTACATATATATGACAATGCATAGATAAGGTTTTAAAAGCGAAGAAAAAATTATGGTCATCTACATATCTTGCAACCCACCGTACGTGGTTATGCTCTATGCAGTACGTTGGCAGACCTACTGATATAAAAAATGTATTAAACATTTTCCGGTATACTTTCAAAACTCCAATGGAAGTTGTTTACGTATGAGCAGGGTGGAAAAGTTTCCCTACACCAGACTGGAAATATAGAAACGTCGAACCTCGTTGCTATGCAAATTTTGGAAATGTTGGACAACGTTGCAGTTATACTGTTTGATTGGAGTGAGATAGGCACTTTGCTGTCCATATTTACTTCTCAACTCGTAAGCCGAGAGGTTAACAAGGGGGCGGCTTACAAACTAAGCTGGCATGTCAACTATTTTCATTCTGAAACACCAGACCACATCAAAGTTTACGTGGTCGGTTTATACGCGGAGAGAATTAATGCAAGTTTAACAATGTACAATACCAGTAGGAAGCTTTTGCCAGCGCAGCTAGTGAACAAACAGAGCAGGCAGTACGTGATTCACCGGAAAGACCTTAAGCTGCTATGATACACTGTATTAAATTTTTCGGTCACTAACAAATACTTCGTTAGAATAATCGCTGTCAAATATTTTGTGACGATAACAAAATTATTAGGTAGTTATTATAGGACTTGTTTTGGTTATATGTAGAAAACTCATTTTGTGATGAGTGCTAGTTTCTTGGTCAGTACAACTAGTTCAAAATAATTAAATAACGACAAAAGTTTCGTAGGGCCTATTTTAATCAAATATAACGTAGTTTACTCAATTTGTTTGCTGCACATACTACGATGTTTTAATTTTTGCTTCTGTGGCCGACTAAGAAAATTGTACAAATTCTATCAACAGACAGTCCTGAAAAACCACACAAGGATATACACCAGAGTAACGCGACGTGGTCGGCACCGCCTATATATGACAGCAAGCGTCTGGCAAAGTTACTAGATCAGCCTTCAGGAAAGGTTGAATTCATCGCCGACTAAGCACGGCGGCTTTACTGGAGCCATGTGCAGCATGCCAGCACTGCAGATGTGAATTTTATTATCACATTAAGTGTTCTCCAAGAGGTGTTAGAATGTATTTTAATGATTGCTGTAGAGTGAACGTAACTTATAGACTTTTCACGGTAAAGTAAGAACTTTCGAAATCAGCCACTGAAAAATGTCACTGCCCCTACCTACATGTATCTTAACGGGCACACTGAATGGCATGAGCCCAGCCAAGTTGGTAACGGAGTTCTTTGTCGAATTAAGTATACTTAAAATACTTAAATAATGTGTTTGGTTTTCTTGTTTTAATCCATATAAAAGTAAGAATGAGCAAATTTGCTGCTATATATATTTTCTTAAATAATTTTACAGTTTCACTTGACCGACGAATGAATAAAGGGACGAGGCCCATGGTAATGTTAATTTTACGTATGGTGAAAGAATACACAATGTGCATACAGATAGACCTTAAGCAGGGTTTTCAAAGTGCTAAGTTTATCATGAATATCATATAATGTTTATTAATCTCTAGCCTTTTTTAAGGTTGATTTTATAAACGGGATTTTGCAGTTCCCTAATTATAGTTTCTTAAAGACGATCAAGTAACATGTTTTTTTCTAAGTGTCAACGAAATTTTACTTTTTTTTTTAGCATTATACCCACAGCAATTAAATTCAAATTATTAAATAACCAAAGAAACCGTTTATGTCACATACTTTAGTAAAAATGTTGACTATACATCTTGCTTGAAAAATATTTCGAAAATTGAATGAAAAACACGTATTTTCAACGGCAAAAATTATTTTTTTTTTATATTTATAAAATAAATGAACTATTTATTTTTGAAGTGCAACACTTGTTTCGCTTACGATAAAGGTTTAAGTTCTAAGATTTTAAAATATGAGTTTTATCATAAAATGTTTAATGACCTTAAGGACGTACCACATTATGAAATTCTAAGAAAATTCTTTTTGGCATTTTGGGTGATATTAAACATTATGTTGAACTGAATTTTAATTGGAAACAGTTTTGAAATTTTTGACACGAGATATACAGTCAAAAATTTCATAATTATATTAACTTTAGTTTTTTAAATAATTTGTACACTCCATTCTTCTATTATTGGTCCAGAACTTGATACCTACAATATAAATATAAAATATACCAGAAAACAAAGAAAATATTTTTGGACAGTTGAGCAGCCTGAAAGCTCATTGTTTATTGCCTTAAGGGAATACAGCAGTTTGCGTTCATTGTCTATGCAAGATGAAAACGAATTTCGGTCATGAAATTATCAGACAGAAGTGAAGAGAGAAAAGACATTTCTCCGACTAGGCTGTTAAAACACCTAAGAGTATTTACCAAGCATCATGAGGAATGTATGAAAATAAACCACATATTTAAAGATACTCACTCGCGTTTACATTTGAGGCGCTTCTGTATATACTTTTCATATACGTCTTGTATATTCTGTTCCACGAATGAGTGCGCTTTCATGGAAGCTCTGGAAGCAGTTCAGTTTACACCTGTTTCCATGGCTACACAAGTATGCATCTACGTCAGAGATGATGTCTACAAAAACAGGAAAACCTGGCTGTCAACACCTATTCTGAATGAAAACATTGTGAAAAGTATCTGTGTTAGTCTTATTGCAGATACAATTTCGTGACCTAGTAATGTATTTAACAAGTAATTAAAAGGGCCATAAGCATATTTAATTATAAAACTATTATTCTTTCATTATAAACACAAATTAGAATAATAATATGAGTATTATTAAAACTGAGTTATTTAAAATCATAAAAGGATCAATAAACTTATTAAAGATGTGCTCATACTACTGCATTATTGTCGGAATTTAATAAAATATTTAAAACAATAAAAACACTTTAAACTTACCTTTATTTCAGACGAAAATAATGCATTTATTAAGTTTGCAATAAGTAAATTCGTTAATCTTGTGCATTGTTNAAACTGAGTTATTTAAAATCATAAAAGGATCAATAAACTTATTAAAGATGTGCTCATACTACTGCATTATTGTCGGGATTTAATAAAATATTTAAAACAATAAAAACACTTTAAACTTACCTTTATTTCAGACGAAAATAATGCATTTATTAAGTTTGCAATAAGTAAATTCGTTAATCTTGTTCATTGTNTTAATCTTGTGCATTGTTTTTTGCATGTTTCAATGCAGACAACGCAGATGAGAAATATTAAATCTTGGTGGATATTTAAATCTATGTAATTTTAGAATAAATTGTGTACTGTTGGGTTTATGTCTCATTTCTTAAGGATGGCAAATTTATTTTAATGTATTAAATGAGACGGCAATATAAGTTCTTCTACCTATTAAGTTATTATGAGAATTTTAGCAAATCTTTTTTTTTTTTTCAAGAATATAGTGTTTAAGTCCTATTATAAATACTTACAAAGGTTTAGCTTTATTTCCAAAAGCAAAACTCGTTTAGTGTAAAATGCTACTGTTTGTAATGATGGAAGGGATACATAAATTATGTCTTATAAATTATTTAAGTGAACACAACATTATCCTAAACACAAAATTTAGTACTGAAAAACTCATAATACCAGACACAAGACTTCAAAGAGAAATGTACTGAACATTATAACCTGTAAATCCGAAGTAGGAAGAATAGTTTCATATTTCTGTATTGTTTAGGAAGAAATTTAATCTCTCACTGTGAGCAGTCCCCGCTAATAACCTCCCACGTATCAGTCATCAGTGCACTTATCGCATAACAAATAAATAACACTTATGGTTTTTTCACTCATAATGGCAATGGGAATTTTAACTGACGATGTTGGGGAATGGGAATGCATTTTGTACCGAAACGTCATTTGCTTAGAATTAAACTGAAAAATAACTTGGGAAAGCAACAAGATTGCATTCTCTCATGATAAAACGTAATACATACACATCTAAAAAAACAGTTTTTTTGACACTACTTACATTCGGTTAACAAAGTTTACACAAAATATTTCGAGCCAGCAAAAAGGGAATTTTTGTCTTTATAGAGCTGTGTTTTAATGAATGCAGAAGATGCGGCGCTTTTGTAATCAAAAACAAATACATACATAATAATGTTTAAACCTCCACCTCGTATTTTATGAGGTTCATGTTGAAGTTTCTTGTATTGTTTTGTCACAGGAAAACCTACTGCGTTCGTCAATATGTAGATAAATGCACAAGCAAACCCTTCGGTGAGAAATGTATCAACAAGCAGTAAGAAGTAATTCAAATACACGAGGTCGCGGGAACCGAATCAGGGTCTTTCATAACACAAGTAATCGTTCGACGTTTGTCTCTGGGATGGTTTACGTTTCAGGAAAGTACAAAACCAAACGTTCATAGTGCTCTACAGCGGACCTTGATACACGATCGAACACGCCTCGTACATTTCGTGATGGCTCGGCTGGCGAGTGACCAGGAGATATTTCACGCTATTGGGACCGAAACGCGTGGGACTGTTAAGTGCGTCAAGTGCACCATCGCAACTAAGCGCAAGGCTCTGAAATGGCGTGCAGTGTTCTCGTCGTGACCTATGGCACTTTACCTCTTAACGTACACATTCATTATTGGTTTCAGGCTTTTCGAAAGAGGAGTTTTACGGCGTGAAAAGTACTTACGAATTTCTTACAGCAACTTACATTTTGGAACCTATGTAAATGTGTTTTTTTAGTAAATCCATGGCTTAAGAAGCAGCCAATTATAAAATAGTTGGTGCGTCAGCAGCAATAAATAACGTTGCCTAGAGAAATGTGCTGTTTGTATTGGTGCTAGCTTCTGGACTTTCACATGCAGCAACGATCACGATTATACGTACTCTGCATGTCACACATGCACGAGTGTACACGGGAAAATACGTTAAGGGGTTAGAGCAGTGAACCTATAATTTTGTTGTTGGAAAGCCTGTGGCTAAGTTCAATGCTGGGCCTTCGAATACTTCTGTATGTACCTGACGCGTATATTTTGAGATAGAACAATTGAAAGAAGCCGTGTTTAGCTTTGCTTGTGTGTTCGGAAATGGTGTTCTAACGTGCATGACTTCTTGAAAGCACTAAACAGACCAACCTGAAGTGTATGCTCTTTTCGTAGGTTAGCACACTGAACGCACGGGTAATAGTTTCGTGCAAAAACGTGTAATTATAACACACTGAAACACATTTTAAGCGTAAGGTAAGAGCGCCCTTTAATAATCCAGAAATTACGCAAACCATTCTACCGCACACGCCAGCAAAATTGCGTGAGTTGCCAGCAGCAGTGAAACGATTTTGGCCGATCAGCACGTTGTAACGAGTTGTGATCAGGCCTTAGCTGAGTGGCCTGCCTGATCACACCTTCACATATTTATCCAGGACACAGGCCGTGATCGCTGAAATTAGTTATGAAATCGCAAACCACAGAAACCCTCTCCACCGGCCAGTAAACGGGGACAACGCAGCCGATATAGGGCATTTTAGTCTGTGGGCGGCGTCTTTTTGTCGTCGGGCCATTGGAACGGGAAGACCACTGAAGATTGATGTATCCGGGCGTCGACTTCCGCCAGCTTAATCAGCCTCCGGAATCATGAACAAGGTGGGGACTCTCCAATTAGATTTTACTCAGAATGTGGCTATATAATCTTTATAATTTAATATAAATTAATATTTCAGTATTTGGGTATAGCTCCCCCGCAAATATTAAATCATATTTTTATTGAAATAATATTGTACAACTTTAATGTTAAATGAACCCCTTTTATAAAGTTTTCGTTACATAACTGTTATCAATAACATGCTACGCTCCTATAGCCACGTTCAGGTATGATGATTAACCATATATCATTTCTTAAGAACGTGCTAATTTACCTGCCAGCTGACAGCCGAACCAAACGGGTATATTTTGCTTCACCCAATAGCAAATTAGGCAAATCTCCATTCTATAGCTTCGCGTAGCCAATAAGCAGATAGGCAAGCACACACCAAAAGAAGCACAATATAATTGTACTTCTGAGTACTCCCTTGAGTGCGATCTCGGTTGTAGTGCCTTTACAATACACGTTTTTAAAACACATTGTTTCATGCGTGCACAAAGTGTTTGCACGCGAAAAAAAAACACTTAAAATACTAGGGCGGAATTCAACTTTATACAGAACACGCGCATTGCAAACAGTATTTTGAAGCTCTACAAAGTGGCCAAAAACGTTATTTTCGTGCAGTTATAGCTTAAAATATTGTAAATGGATTCCTACAAACTTCCCACCAATAAAATGGTAGGATCACCGCTGAAAGTGCCACAGATACACGCAGCATGAGGAACCGCGGTGGTGTAGTGGTACTATTCGCCTCCCACTAAGGCAAATCGGGTTCGATTTCCGGCCGGGTCGCTCTCGGATTTTCGCATGTGGGGATATTGCAGGACGATGCCGCTGGTCGGCGGGTTTTCTCGAGAATCTCCCGTTTCCCCAGCCCTTGCATTTCGGCTCCACACCATGCTCACCTCCCTTCACCCTCATTGGCTGTCAAGACCTCGATGTTACTAGCCACCCAAATCTCTCCACCGCACTATATGCACCACGACGATAACCCAGCGCGCTAGTTCAAATCTCTGCACTTAACGGCGACGGTGCACTTGATGACAGTGGCAGTGTCGCCCTTGTAGTCTGTGGTTCTGCAACGTTGCAGGCGTGCGCGGCTGTGACTCCGTACAAGCTCGGCGGGTTCTTCGGAGCGCGAAGAAGACATTTCCCAGCCAAGTGGAAGGCCGCTATTTACACACCTCGCTGACTCGCTGCTGGGTAATTTTCGCTTTTCCACCTCCTCTCCCACCCCCAACCGCTATGTTTCTGTCCACCGTTTCCCTCCTGCTGGATGTTCCACTTTAGCGGCCTCGCCCGGGTCTGGAAATAATTAGCACTTGCCCACGGCTGGAAAACGAAGGTAGAAAGAGGAAATTTGCTGCTCGGAGAACGTTTTAGCAGCTCGACACAATTCCGTCCATTCACCGAGTTTTCTGGTCTCGTGTAGCTGGGCGTGAGAAAATGCCTTCTCTTGGAGGGGATAACAACAGGGTAAGAGGAGATGGAAGGGGTGCACCCCCTGTCACACTGTCAAATTTTTGCCTTCAAATATATATGTGACAAAATTTGAAGACCAAATACGACCATCAAATATTTCCTTTTTTTTTACTGAAAAGATCACGTCAGAAGTTTTATTGAAAAATTATTTTCACAGTGATAAATATATTGTTGTTGTGGTTTTTCCATGCAGTCAATTGCAAAAATTAATATATCTAATGTTATTTTTTTTCTGATTTCCTAGTCTACTAGTTTAAGATTTCATTTATCGGATATATTTTTTGCGCAATGAAATGTGGTTCTTCCGAGTTATTAACATTAGGTAGCAATAATATCTTAAAAGAGCATTCATGATCAGAGGACTTCTATCCAAATTACAGTAATTACCTTTACAGACCTCATTTTATTTTTCAGCAATTGTTCGCCATTTCTTAAAGAGTTTCCCTTTTTGTCATGCACGAATCTGATTGGCTGATNAACGAAGGTAGAAAGAGGAAATTTGCTGCTCGGAGAACGTTTTAGCAGCTCGACACAATTCCGTCCATTCACCGATTTTTCTGGTCTCGTGTAGCTGGGCGTGAGAAAATGCCTTCTCTTGGAGGGGATAACAACAGGGTAAGAGGAGATGGAAGGGGTGCACCCCCTGTCACACTGTCAAATTTTTGCCTTCAAATATATATGTGACAAAATTTGAAGACCAAATACGACCATCAAATATTTTTTTTTTTTTTACTGAAAAGATCACGTCAGAAGTTTTATTGAAAAATTATTTTCACAGTGATAAATATATTGTTGTTGTGGTTTTTCCATGCAGTCAATTGCAAAAATAAATATATCTAATGTAATTTTTTTTCTGATTTCCTAGTCTACTAGTTTAAGATTTCATTTATCGGATATATTTTTTGTGCAATGAAATGTGGTTCTTCCGAGTTATTAACATTAGGTAGCAATAATATCTTAAAAGAGCATTCATGATCAGAGGACTTCTATCCAAATTACAGTAATTACCTTTACAGACCTTATTTTATTTTTCAGCAATTGTTCGCCATTTCTTAAAGAGTTTCCCTTTTTGTCATGCACGAATCTGATTGGCTGATCCCGTCAAACATTAAAGAAATGTTATAACCGGTCAAATATTCAAAATATTTTTCGGAAACTATAGCCATATAACTTTGCCAGATGGACACGGCTGCGATATTGACGTTTCAGAGTGACGTCAGAACAATCCGAATTTTATTTGACGAACTTTATTTGAAGCAGTTCGACGAAACAATTTGACAGTGTGCCAGAGGCGTAGGAGACGCAGAAGGGCCGTTCAGTTTCTTTTAAAATTCTCGACTGGACATCGCAGACTGGAAAAGCTCGCGACGGACTGCTGTTTACTGTTCGCTCGCGAGGCACCAACCTTGTAGCGGGTCGTCCGCTGTCGTACAGCGAATTAACCTCCAGCAGAATTTTCCGCATGCCTTGTTTCATGCAACCACAGGCGCCGTCCCGACGTTTAGCAGCCCCACCCTCTCCTCGTGTGCCAATGCGTTTCCGGGCAAGTCCAGGGTATCTGAGACGTTATAGGACCACAGACTAAAGATGAGTTAGACCACTTATTCGTCATCTGCGCATGTACCCAGCATTCACCTACTCCAATAATACACAACTGTCAAAGTCACATGGTCATCAGTGATGAGCGTGTTTGTTTATATCTTAATTTATAAATGACATGCACTATTATATTAATAAAATACTTTAACCAACTTGAATTTAGTCAAACTGCGTTACACATTGGTTAGGTGAAGTATAAATTCATCTCTAAGCACTTGTTTACAAATCAGTTTTCTAACCTTAAATCCAAACCATGCCGTTATTGCTAGACGTGTTGGCAGCAAAGCAGTTCAATGTTGGGACGTGGTGATTGGTTGTGCGCAGCCAGTGAGATCGGTCTACCTCATCTTTAATCTATGGATGGGTGGGAAAAAATAAACGTCAATGTCACCACTTTACCACAGAATAGACAAGTACATAGAGACGAAATGGCGGGGCGGTTCCTTTAATGTGGGCGTGCCCATTTGTTTCATTGGCTGCGCGAGACACTGAGAACAGGGTTTGTGTCTGATTGGCTGCTGCATGCTGCGTAAGCTTCCCTATTGGCTGGACTGCCGGCTGTTGAGTAGCTTATCAAGCGCTGGTTGGCCAACAGCGTTCCGTGTTGCTAGTCTGTGACGTCATTTTGCTGGCATGTGTGCCTGGGGTTCGCTGTAAAAGAGGTTATTTCACCTCTGTAAAGACTGTTCACGATACAGTGAAACTTTTGAAATCAACCTTTGAAAAATGGGACCTCTCGTACCTGATTATATTTTATCGAACGCATTCAATGACACGCCCCCAGTAAATTTGTTACCGAAGGAGTGAAATTACGGCCATATCATAAAATCTAATAAAAAGTGTTAGGTATCCATGTGTGATAACTTAATTCCTTCGCATTTTGTTTTTCTTATGCATCCAAGAGTAAAAATTAGCAGATTTGTAAAATATTTACTTTTATAATAATTTCATTGCTTCAATAGACTGATGCATGATTAAAGTGATGAAGCCCATGACCATGTTAATTTCACATAAGGCGGAAGAATACACAGTGTGCATGTAAGTAGATCTAATGCAGTGCTTTCAAAAGTGTTCAGTTAACCGTGAACAGCCTATATTTTTAAGTGCTCTGTGAATTTACGTTAGGTATCCTTATTGTGTGAAATTTTACACAGTTAAACTCAGAACCGTGAAAATGTCACCACTGGAATGTACTGATTATTATAGTGACTGTACTTCACTGTTTTAATATCGATTCGTTTAGGTATACCGCGAATTTCACGGCTATGTATCACTGGTTTCAATTCCATTCAACTAATTTGGCAGTCAGTAACAGCCGTAAAAAGACGGTGACGTAGAGCGCGCATGTCAGCTTCGCAAGAACTAAACCCTGTGTTTTAATATCGCACGGCTATTTCGCTACTATAACAGTGAAAACCACGACTGGGGCTATGGTTTTTTTTTTACGTAAATATACACTTGAAATGATATTGACCTTCCTCTGACCGACTATTTAATGTAACTGAAACGTGATACATTCGAATCACGCTGTGTATGGGCATATTTAACTAAAAGCAGGAGTATGTTAAAAAACGCTATGCAAATAAACATCCACGGTACTGTGTGAACACATGAATTCGACTGTTCTGCGGGTAATTATTAATTCAGTGTTGACCACATGCTCAGAGAATAACACACATCTTTCTTAACTTTAATATATTGCAACAGCTTATCAACTGATTTTCAAGCATGTAAAATTTCACTGTTCAAACCAGTGATTGAAATAGAGCGTACTACATGCCTATTTTTTGTTCTGTAGCAAAGGAATTTGTGAACAGCAAGTCTCCTTAACTGCTGTCAAAGTATTATCCAATTTGCCGAGTACTGCCGCTGACAAATGGTCGAAACGACCTTATTGCGAAACAACGTCCATAGTTGGTTCAGCGAGCTACTGGCTGTTTGAGTAGTCTCGTAATAAAACAGAAACAAGCCTTTGGATATGCTTACCGGTTGGAATGTTGTATGCTGGATTACGTCTTAGGGAGAGGTGTATACGTGACGTTCTGACTGCCGTTCATGAAACGGGGGGAGAAGTCGGTCGGTAAACAGCAGTTCATGGCAATCAATTTTGTCAAATATTATGCCAGTTCAAACTCTTTCCAGCTAAATTATTTCAAAATTTAGTGAAACGTTCTCGGAAATAGGCCAGTGTATCTGATTTATTAAACCCAGTTATATAAAGACATCCATCGGTGAAATACGAGTCACTTTGTGTCATTTAATAAACTGACACTTATTTCCAAATCAATGACCTTTCATTGTTTTCATTGATCAAGAGCCATTATAACTCTTTCAGGTTTAGAATGTGCGGTTAATAGAACCCATGTTACTGGTTGCAGGATGGATACTGTTTCCTATTGGACTACTTGGGCGTAGCAGGAATTGGGATTGTGTGTTGTACCGTGGTATTGGAATATGAAAGAATCAAGGATGACAGTGATGAATGTGAAAGCCGGGGATCAATAAGCAAGTGCCCGGTTGGTGCTTCACGTAGATTTTCAGGGACCTACTACGTTGTGCCACGATTTTATATTAAATGCAGTGATAATATATCCAGACTTATTTTGTTCTTTTAAGAAAAATATGTAGCTGAGAGTTTTACGCTAGAGTCTTATTGTGTACAATATCTCCTTCTTAGAGTCATATTCTGACTGAGAATATTTCCTAAAAAAAGAGTTAAAATTTAATGAAATTTTTAAAATGGGTTATTAGGTCCAAATTATTTAGACAATTACTAGCACTCTAGTCTTCAAAAATTGCAAACATACGCGCCGGGTCTTAATTAATTTACATTGTTGGAAATATTTAATTATATAAAAAATTTACGTTTTAAAAAATATTTCGACCAACTTATGGTCTATGACGACATGTCATATATACCGGTTGTCCCAAAATTCACGCAAGATTTCACTTTTGCGCCATTTGTGTGGTAAAGTGTTGCCAACGAAAAACACACGATATCGTGACAGCTGACAGTTCAGGGTTAGTAAAAATGGAGTGTTACACGAAAGAACAACGCGTTTTCATTGTTTAGCAATATTTTAAACATAATGAAGGTTTGGCAGCTACAGTTCGCAATTTTCGTACAATTTATGGTCGGAATAGTGATTTAACTTCATCAAAGAGATTAATTAAAATATTCCGGGAGACTGGATCAATTAGTGATCTTAGACACTCTAGCCGTCCTTCAACAAGTCGTTCACCACAAAACATCGAATCAGTTCGTGAGAGTGTTGCTGAGAGTCCAGGAACATCAATCCGGCACCGTGGTCAAGAATTCGACATTTCGAGAAGCTCTCTTCAGCGTATTCTCACGGAAGATTTGCATCTTCGTGCTTACAAAGATCATTTGACTGAAGAACTGAAGCCTACTGACAACGCACAGCGAAGAGAATTAGTTAAATGGATTATGGAATAAGTGGATGCTGATTTTTCGAACAAAATCATCTTCAGCTATGAGTCTCATTTTCATCTTGATGGCTTCGTTAATCGTCAAAATTGCCGCATTTGGGTTTCAGAATATCCACGAGTGATTGTTGAGAAACAAGTGCATCAACGTGTCACTGTGTGGTGCGGGTATTGGGCTGGAGGTATCATCGGACCATTCTTCTTCCAAAATGCGGCTGGTCAGGTAATAACAGTTAATGGTGCTCACTATCGCGACATGATAATCCAGTTTTTTGTGCCTAAATTGCAATATATGGATGTGGCCGACATGTGGTTTCAACAAGACTGTGCGACATGTCATACAGTCCGAGAAACAATTCAATTACTGCACGAGTCATTTCCTGGTCGTGTAATGCCCCGTTTTGGTGATCAGAATTGGCCGCCCAGGTCATACGATTTAACTCCGTTGGACTTTTTTCTTTGGGTTTTTTTTTATTTAGGTTTATGCCAACAAGCTCACGACCACCCACGCCTTGAAGGAGGAAATTGAACGCTGTATCAACGACATTCAGCCACATTTATGCAAAACGGTCAAATTTAGACAAAAGAGTGCGTGTGTGCCAGCAAAGTCGTGGACGCCATTTACCCGATATGCTATTCCATACATAACCCTATACTGTATACTTTATGAATCAATAAAACATTTACAATTTGTAATTTAAAACCTGTGTTTTCCATCAACATTACTTCTTGCGTGAATTTTGGGATACCCGTATGTATACATATATAAACTTTTGTTATCATGTTTGTTATCAAGTTTTTTTACGATATATTGTAAGCACTTTGGCCAAGAATAAATAGCATTTAATTAAATATTCCGCAATAACTTAAAATGTATGCGTCGTATAAAGAACTGAATGCCAAACCGATTTTGCTNATTTGTTATCAAGTTTTTTTACGATATATTGTAAGCACTTTGGCCAAGAATAAACAGCATTTAATTAAATATTCCGCAATAACTTAAAATGTATGCGTCGTATAAAGAACTGAATGCCAAACCGATTTTGCTATTCTGTCTACAAGACGTCGAATAATTTTTTTTTAAGAGTGAAATCATTTTGAAAATACTTGAGGAAATTTTGTTTTCATTTAAATGTCTTTATGTAATTTTTCTCTTTAGAGCTTTTCTATACTTAGTAGATCAATACTTAGTTCAAAATTAGTTGACGTCTATATTTAATGTCTAGAGACTTATTTTGTACTTAAATATTTTCAATAAATTGTGCAAACATTTATAGTATTAGTACGATAAACTTTAGCAACATAAGTAGCTATTTTGTAAGCTCTATTATTTTCTGTACATTTATTGACAGAGTACATACGTTATCTAGAATTTTTGTTGAATGGTCCCGCATTTTTTTTTAACCGTACACCAAGAGGAATTTAAATATNAATAAACTTTAGCAACATAAGTTGCTATTTTGTAAGCTCTATTATTTTCTGTACATTTATTGACAGAGTACATACGTTATCTAGAATTTTTGTTGAATGGTCCCGCATTTTTTTTAAACCGTACACCAAGAGGAATTTAAATATGTAACATTTCTCTAGGATGTGACGTAGAGCCTTTTAAAGAATTTTAAATTGTAAATTAGCACAGTTTTAAGAAATTTTCTTATTTTTTCCTTAAACATTTATTTTATGGTTTACTTTGCAATATTTTTATTTTGTCAATGTTTGGGATCCTGTGGAACAAGGAAAATTAATTCAAANAACCGTACCCCAACAGGAATTTAAATATGTAACATTTCCCTAAGATGTGACGTAGAGCCTTTTAAAGAATTTTAAATTGTAAATTAGCACAATTTTAAGAAATTTTCTTATTTTTTCCTTAAACATGTATTTTATGGTTTACTTTGCAATATTTTTATTTTGTCAATGTTTGGGATCCTGTGGAACAAGGAAAATTAATTCAAAAATTAAAACTATACGTCGTGCTTTTAAAAGAATTTTTAATTTCTAAATTAGAACAATTTAAAATCAAATCTTATTTTCCACGAAAAATTTATTTTAGGCGTTACTTAACAATATTTTTATTTGTATTATGTGTGGTAACCTGTGGAGTAAGGAAAATTAATTCATAAATTAAAACTAGACGTTGTGCCTTTTAAAGAAGTTTAAATTTATACGTTAGTACAATAAAAAAAATCTTTTTTCCCCCGAATATCTATTTTCTGGGTTACTATACAATATTTTAGTTTGTATTATNAAAATCAAATCTTATTTTCCACGAAAAATTTATTTTAGGCGCTAATTAACAATATTTTTATTTGTATTATGTGTGGTAACCTGTGGAGTAAGGAAAATGAATTTATAAATTAAAACTAGACGTTGTGCCTTTTAAAGAAGTTTAAATTTATACGCTAGTACAATAAAAAAAATCTTTTTTCCCCCGAATATCTATTTTCTGGGTTACTATACAATATTTTAGTTTGTATTATGTGTAGTATATTGTGGAACAAGGAAAATGCATTCAGAAATTATAACTACCTAACAATTTTATTAGGAAACTCATAAGCAGGAATTTTTTTTTTTTGCTCTTAAAAGGCACCGAAAAAAAATGATATTCTTATTTTAGAATTTTTTTATTGGTAAAATTATATCAATTCACAATTNATGTATAGTATCTTGTGGAACAAGGAAAATGCATTCAGAAATTATAACTACCTAACAATTTTATTAGGAAACTCATAAGCAGGTATTTTTTTTTTTTGCTCTTAAAAGGCACCGAAAAAAAATGATATTCTTATTTTAGAATTTTTTTATTGGTAAAATTATATCAATTCACAATTAGCCTAATATTTTGCGTTAACTTCTGTGTTTTTTTTTTCAAAACACTATCAATGGCTTTGAAAATAAAATATTATGTCGTGTAGAAACACACGAAATGAAATGCCAGTTTAGTTTCCCTGTAGGACTGCAGCGTCCAGCGAGTATGAGGCCAGTAAGAGATCTCCATCCGAATGACTTCCAGAGAAGAGGGCCTCGAGAGTGCCGGCGGGCTTCCAGTTGAATATATTAAAGGAAACACTTTAATTAAAGTCTTAAGTACACCGCCCGGNTAATTTTTTTTTCTCTTAAAAGGCACCGAAAAAAAATGATATTCTTATTTTAAAATTTTTTAATTGGTAAAATTATATCAATTCACAATTAGCCTAACATTTTGCTTTAACTTCTGTGTTTTTTTTTAAAAAACACTATCAATGGCTTTGAAAATAAAATATTATGTCGTGTAGAAACACAGTAAATGAAATGCCAGTTTAGTTTCCCTGTAGGACTGCAGCGTCCAGCGAGTATGCGGCCAGTAAGAGATCTCCATCCGAATGACTTCCAGAGAAGAGGGTCTCGAGAGTGCCGGCGGGCTTCCAGTTGAATATATTAAAGGAAACACTTTAATTAAAGTCTTAAGTACACCGCCCGGCTGGGTAATCATGCTCAATTACGTTCCCAACGAGGGAGAAAAGAAGGTAGGGAGAAGATATCTGGGGAAGGTTGTAATTGCACTGGTCTTCTGCAAATATAAAGCGTTCTTTCTGCGAAAAGGACGTAGTTAGGGAAGAGAGGGCTGAACTCAGGCGTGCTCCAAGTTCTTCTTTTCCTTTGCCTTCTTTTACGCGATGTGAACTGGTCATCCCTCCAACTGATACCACCAATAGTGTATATATCTTAATTAGGCTTATCTACAACCCATTAAAAAATTCTAGGAAATTTTTTTTATCTTTTATGTTTTGTTAGGCATGTCATCAAATTAAGAAACATAACTGTGCCAGTGATTACTTTTTTTACAGTCTTGCGACATATTTTCCTCGTCATGCAGAACTAATAATTAAAGGCATGGGAAATGCAGTAAATTTTTAAAATAAAAGTTACGGTTGAGTGGCGACAAAAACTTTCCTGCCACAGTGAGACGAGCTGCGAAGTTGTGCCCGGCTTTCGTGACCGTGACGCCATTGTAGTTGTGCTGTGCAGTGCCATGCCGGTGGGATTTGCCAATGTTTATCTTGGACCGGCAGACTGCCGGCAGCTCATCAGCACTGTCCTTGCGATTGGCCATCTGAATGTGTTTCACGACGATCGTGAGCCAGTTAAGGGCGTTTTCTCAATGCGCAGCGGCTATGAAACTGGAGGAGCTTTACAGGATGTCACGCAAAATTTAAGTTTTAGATTTGATTGTTGCCAACAAATACGTAATTATTTTTGTAAATAACATTTATTTCCTATAGTTATGAGAAATTAATCCAAGAGCATACAAGAGGCTCTTAGTAACGAAGGATATTCAGGTAAATTTCTAGGCATACTTATACCTCCGCTATCATTCTCAGCCGCTATAGAAATACGCTCACACGACGCACACTGTCTCCATATTGAGTTAATAAGAAAAAATTTGTAATTATGTAACTTGAAGATAAAACCTACGTAGTTCGTTCCAAATGAGAAAACAATTACCTCTTACAACGTGCGCAGTGATTCATAGCCTATAATATACCGTAAATGTGCTCCTTATTAAGAAATAAATAAATTTTAACCTAAAATTCGTGATATCTTGCCGCAAAGAAGTAGAGAGAGTTTATCTTTTAAGTTAAATGCCAAAAATTTTCCTGTCGGTTTAGTATTTTACAATGTTTTTTTAATGCACTGATTTACTTTAAAATATCAAACTACAAGTCTAATAATATACTGGTGGCTCCTATGCATGTTTGAATTTTTTCGTATACAGTATGAACGACAAAAACTACGGGATTAATGAAAAGCATGGGAATCCAGATGAAAACTCGCAGTTGTAGTGAGTGAAGTGAAGAGAGTTGGGCGGCTCATAATATCGACATCTTTAGCGTGGATGATGGTGAAGTGAGGTAAGTATGGAGCAGCGCGGGAATGATCGAGCTAGGGAAACGGGAGATCCCCGAGAAAACCTGCCGACCAGCGGCATCGTCCGGCACGATGCGAAAATCCTGAGTGAACCAGCCGGGGATTGAACCCGGTTCAAATTGGTGGGAGGCAAGCAGTCTAACCGCTCAGCCACCGTGGCCCCTCGCAGTTGTATGCGGTGAATGATATTGTGTGGCGAAAATAAAGCAGCGACCGCTCTGCAGACTGTTGGGAACTACTGTAGGCTCACCAGTCAGACAACACTATTCATTGTAGCCTACTTTCATGTGGCAACTGATACCTTGCCTTCCACCGTGAATTGTAGTTTATTTACGTATTTCTACTATACCGAAACTCAAACTTAAGGGGCGTCAAACAGTTAACTATAAACATATAACTATTCTTACATTTACAATCTATGTTTTATGTTTGGTATGAGATTTATATTTTGCTAAGTAAAATAACATCAATGAAAGGCACTGCAGCTGGCATCAACACTATATCATCGTCTGCCCTATGTGCTCCAGAGGTGCAGAAGCAGTCAACACTCCAGCTATTCAGCGACGTCCGTGGACGAGACATGATACTTTATTTACCTCCGGCCACAGAGTAGTAAGTACACAGAGACGGAATGGCTTGGTGGTTTCTTCGATGTGGGCGTGCCCATTCTCTGGCATGGTGGCGTGAAGCTCTGGGAACGGAACTTGAGTCTGATTGGTTGCCGCATAGTGCAGAAAATTCCCTATTGTACATACAAGCTGTGGTTGGTGAGCAAGCTACCAGGTACTGCCTTGCAAACAGAGTTCAAAAATGTTGCCGGCCAGTGCCGCCATTTAAAACTTGAAAACCAACATTTTTTTTNTCTTAATTAGGCTTATCTACAACCCATTAAAAAATTCTAGGAAATTTTTTTTATCTTTTATGTTTTGTTAGGCATGTCATCAAAATAAGAAACATAACTGTGCCAGTGATTACTTTTTTTTAAGTCATGCGACATATTTTCCTCGTCATGCAGAACTAATCATTAAAGGCATGGGAAATGCAGTAAATTTTAAAAATAAAAGTTACGGTTGAGTGGCGACAAAAACTCTCCTGCCACAGTGAGCCGAGCTGCGAAGTTGTGCCCGGCTTTCGTGGCCGTGACGCCATTGTAGTTGTGCTGTGCAGTGCCATGCCAGTGGGATTTGCCAATGTTTATCTTGGACCGGCAGACTGCCGGCAGCTCATCAGCACTGTCCTCGCGATTGGCCATCTGAATGTGTTTCACGACAATCGTGAGCCAGTTAAGGGCGTGTTCGCAATGCGCAGCGGCTATGAAACTGGATGAGCTTTAAAGAATGTCATGCAAAATTTAAGTTTTACATTTTATTTTTGCCAACAAATACGTAATAAATTTTGTAAATAACATTGATTTGCTATAGTTATGAGAAATTAATCCAAGAACATACAAGAGGCTCTTAGTAACGAAGGATTTTCAGGTAAATTTCTCGGCATACTTATACCTCCGCTATCATTCTCAGCCGCTATAGAAATACGCTCACACGACGCACACTGTCTCCATATTGAGTGAATAAGGAAAAAATTTTAATTATGTAACTTGGAGATAAAACCTACGTAGTCCGTTCCAAATGAGAAAACAATTACCTCTTACAGCGTGCGCAGTGATTTATAGCCTCGAAGATACCGTAAATGTGCTCCTTATTAAACAATAAATAATTTTTAACCTAAAATTCGTGATATCTTGCCGCAAAGAGGTAGAGTGTTAATATTTTAAGTTAAATGCCAAATTTTTCCCTGTCGGTTTAGTATTTTTTTTACTGCACTAATTTTCTTTAAAATATCAAACTACAAGTATAATGATTTACTGGTGGCTGCTATGCATGTTTGGATTTTTTCGTATACAGTATGAACGACAAAAATTACGGGATTAATGAAAAGCATGGGGATCCAGATGAAAACTCGCAGTTGTAGTGAGTGAAGTGAAGAGAGTTGGGCGGCTCATAACATCGACATCTTTAGCGTGGATGATGGTGAAGTGAGGTAAGTATGGAGCAGCGCGGGAATGATCGGGCGGGGGAAACGGGAGATCCCCGAGAAAACCCGCCGACCAGCGGCATCGTCCGGCACGATGTGAAAATCCTGAGTGAACCGGCCGGGGATTGAACCCAGTTCAAATTGGTGGGAGGCGAGCAGTCTAACCGCTCAGCCACCGTGGCACCTCGCAGTCGTATGCGGAGAATGATATTGTGTGGCGAAAAAAAAGCAGCGATCGCTCTGCAAACTGTTGGGAACTACTGTGGACTCACCAGCCATACAACAACATTCATTGCAGCCTACTTGCATGTGGCAACCGATACCTTGCCTTCCGCCGCGAACAACTTGCATTTTATTTACGTATTTCTACTATACCGAAACTTAAACTTAAGGGGCGTCACACAGTTATCTATAAACATATAACTATTCTTACATTTACAATCTATGTTTTATGTTTGGTATGAGATTTATATTTTGCTAAGTAAAATAACATCAATGAAAGGCACTGCAGCTGGCATCAACACTATATCATCGTCTGCCCTATGTGCTCCAGAGGTGCAGAAGCAGTCAACACTCCAGCTATTCAGCGACGTCCGTGGCCGAGACATGATACTTTATTTACCTCCGGCCACAGAGTAGTAAGTGCACAGAGACGGAATGGCTTGGTGGTTTCTTCGATGTGGGCGTGCCCATTCTCTGGCATGGTGGCGTGAAGCTCTGGGAACGGAACTTGAGTCTGATTGGTTGCCGCATAGTGCAGAAAATTCCCTATTGTACATACAAGCTACCAGGCACTGCCTTGCAAACAGAGTTCAAAAATGTTGCCGGCCAGTGCCGCCATTTAAAACTTGAAAACCAACATTTTTTTTNACTGCCTTGCAAACAGAGTTCAAAAATGTTGCCGGCCAGTGCCGCCATTTAAAACTTGAAAACCAACATTTTTTTTTTATCTAGCGAAATACGCACTTGAATTAACAAAGTCTCTGTGCCGTGTCAAAGTAATTAGACAGTTAACAAAATATTTAGTTGAATCAACTGTACATGCTTGTTTGGCCATTCATTCGATTGCCTTCTTTTGAAAATACAGCTTGAAAGTTGTTTTGTGTTGATTGTAACAATAAGGATAGTAATTATAAAAGTAATAGCGTTTGTTATTGAATTTATTGATTAATATTAATTGTACAAACATCCTTATAAAACAAGTTCTATAGAATAATTTAAAGTAAAGCTATAAATCTTAAAATATTTATTCCATCACGTTGTCCAGATTTGCCAACCGACAAACTTCCGCTGTAGGTTTATCACAAAAATATACATAGAAAACATATATGCTACCAATGGCCTAAATTGTATCCCACGGGCGGTACACGTCTTTGAAGTTGGACCTGACGCAACAGATTATTACAGATATCGGAGAAAATATTTAAGATGAAACACTGCGTTTCTGGATAATGTTTGAGTGTAAAATGATCTACAAACACCACAAAACCTGTTGTTGTTATCAAATGAATTAATGGAAAAAATTACGATTACCTCTCTTATTGCGAGCCATTCGACAAGACGCGGTAGCATATGTGGGAACGTTTTTATGGAATATGAATCCGCATGTTCCAATTGATGAAAAATACTGTAGTCTGTAAACACCTTAACCCCCACCGTTTTCTAGTAATTCGAGATTGAAATTTTAAAACAATTACGTTCAAAACCTGGCAGGCTGGCAACACACACAACAACCAATAACTATTGGTTGCGAATACAAAGGGAGAAGATAACAGATAGGTACGTAACAGTGGAGTTGACAAATGCCGTAAATTACAATAAATTGAAACAATAGCAAACTACAGTAACAGTCGCTAATTGTATGGCAACATCAATGTCCATACCACAGTTGCCAAATGTATCTTCTGTTTAAGAATCCACTTGTGTACCAACTAGTTTTCGAAACATCCTAATTTCATCACCCAACTCAATCTTGACTTTCTTCCTTGAATACAATATAGGAGTTTGTGATAAAGAAATAATAGCAGTTTGATTAATAATATTCTCGTTTATAGCAAACGTCTTCCAACATATAATATCACAAACATCAATGTGGCTTAGATAATTCACAGTAACACCATGATTATTGTGAGCACGACGATAAAAACAAATCTCCAAAATGGAAATACCAGGATTATCAGTCATACCTTGACTATCAAATCTTTACAAAAACGAAAGCATAACATAACTTTCTTGAGCTTGTGATACTTGCTTAACAAAAACATTATCATCTTTAGCAACATCAATATTAAATAAACTTTGTGAAATTGTTATCATGATCAACTCATATACGAGGCTGGGGCTGGTAAACACCGTTTGTACGCAGGTATCACAACACGGTTTCGAGAGGGATGGTGTCATACAGTTACGTGGATTATTAATTGCCTGAAATAACGGCCTACCATGAAGACCGCCATACAACACATACCATCGTTAAGTAGAGAGTCTTTGGCCTATGTGTCCTGTGATATGTTCAGGCGTTTACTCAGCCGAAACCATTGTACTAGTGTTTAGTGGAGATGAACAGAGGCTTAGTTGGAGTATCGCAAAATTGATCGTTTTGCAACACATGAAATGGCTGACATTCACCTTGTGTAAGGACCTTGCAACTGTAGAGCTGCAGCACGCATGTACAAGGAAAGGTATCCATACAGACGTGTGCCATATCATTCAGCGTTCACAGCAATTGATAGGAGCCTTCGCGAACAGGGGACATTTACGGTGAGTAAAAGAACCACGCAGTGTGTTTACGTGACGTCACAGTGATCACTATACACTGTGAAACCGAGCGTACCTGTCCCAATAACGTACATGTTACATGTGTACAGGCCTAATGCCGGCCGTCCAAGGTCAGTACAAACACCTCACTTTAAGGAAGAGGTTCTGCGGAGGTTCCGTGAGTTGCCATCTACCAGCACCCGTCAAGTGGCGCATGCTGTACGCACTGGACACATTAATGTGCGGAAAGTTGTAAATGAACAACTGCTCCATCCACATCGCCGACAGAAAGTGCAGCACTTGAAGGTTGAAGACTATATTACAACGTTTACATTTCATACAGTGGTGTTTACAACGATGTGCAGTAGAGCCACATTTCCCAATTGTCGTGTTGTTTACCAACAAAGCGCGATTCACAAGAAAATGCGCGTTGACGTCTCGTAGCAGTCACGTGCGGGCGGATAACACTCACGCGCCCTTCATAGCAGGAGCAAATTGGTGTTAACATATGGTGTGGTATCGTAGGTGACAGTTTTATTAGGCCATTCATGTTGCCCAATCGCTTAAGTGCTGACTGGTACCTCGTATTTTTGGAACAGGTTTTGCCAAAGTTTCTGGAAGACGTTCCACTTGGGATTCAACAAGAAATGTGNGGTACCTCGTATTTTTGGAACAGGTTTTGCCAAAGTTTCTGGAAGACGTTCCACTTGGGATTCAACAAGAAATGTGGCTGCAGCATGACGGTGCACCACCACACTTTAATGCACATGTTCGAGAGTACCTTGACGCCACGTTTCCTGGTAAATGGATAGGCCAAGATATGGCCTGCGAGGTCCCCAGATCTTACACCACTTGACTTTTACTTGTAAGGTGCTATGAAGTGTTCAGTGTACGAGACTCCTATAGAGTCTCTGGAGTATCTCGTGGCCAGGTACACGCTGCTGTCGAAATCATAAGAACCACACCCGGCATGTTTGACCATGTTCGGCAATCGTGGCATCGTCGATGTACACTTTGCAACGAGGTTGGAAGCAGACAGTTCGATCACCTCATCTAAGACTCGTTCATACCACAGTATTACACTTTATTTTGTAATAAGTGTCAATGTGAATTTACCTAGCTTCCTCGTATTGCTTCAACTTACAAATAAACTAACGGTAAAACACCACCATAAATTGATTACCTCATTTGTCCGAATGTTTCATTCCCCCCACCCCTCACTCCCTCTCTCTCTCTCTCTCTCTCTCTCTGTTATCTTGTCCCTTTTATATTAGCAACCATTCGTTATTGGGTGTTGTGCGTGTTGCCAACCTACCAGGTTTTGAACATAATTCTTTTTAAATTTCAAACTGCAATTACTCGAAAACGGTGGGGGCTAGATTGTTTATAGAAGGCAACCTTTTTCCTCAATTGGAACATGCGGATTCATACTCCATTAATAAGTTAATAAGTTCCCACTTATGCTACCGCATCATGTCGAATGGCTCACCATAAGAGTGGTAACCGTTATTATTTCCATGAATTAATTTGATGACAGCGACAGGTTTTGTGGGGTTTGTAGACCATGTTACACTTACACATTATCTTGAAATGCAGTGTTCTATCTGACTTATTTTCTCCGATATTTGTAGNTTGTAGACCATGTTACACTTACACATTATCTTGAAATGCAGTGTTCTATCTGACTTATTTTCTCCGATATTTGTAGTAATAATCTGGTGTGCCAGATCCAACTTCAAAGACGTGTACCGCCCTTGGGATTCGATTTAGACCATAGGTCGTANTTGTAGACCATGTTACACTTACACATTATCTTGAAATGCAGTGTTCTATCTGACTTATTTTCTCCGATATTTGTAATAATCTGGTGTGCCAGATCCAACTTCAAAGACGTGTACCGCCCTTGGGATTCGATTTAGACCATAGGTCGTANGTAATAATCTGGTGTGCCAGATCCAACTTCAAAGACGTGTACCGCCCTTGGGATTCGATTTAGACCATAGGTCGTAATTAGGTTTTCGACGTCTATTTTCGTGATTAATATGCAGCCTAAGTTTGTCGGTGGCATATAGATACATCCTGTATGTAGATATATACAAATGTATGAATATATAAATGAAAACATTGTGACTTCACAAATTATCACATTAGCTGAGGATGGTAAAGTGAAGTGCTCGGGCGCAGGTAATCTAGTTTTGAATCTCGGTTGGTCTGTCAACTTTTCATATACTAACCAAAACTGTTAAGTGTACATAGAGCCAAACAAATCTTTAGTTGCAGCAAACCAATTTTTTGTTTTGAGCAACCAAATGAGAAAAGGGGAATAATTTAGTTTCAGCAACGAAAGTTTTCATGGCCCCTATACAAAAACCATTAATTTGCTTGGGCTAAAAAAACTTTGTTTGATTTGACAAAATCTTTTTCTCAGTGTGTACTTCGCGNAAAAACCATTAATTTGCTTGGGCTAAAAAAACTTTGTTTGATTTGACAAAATCTTTTTCTCAGTGTGTACTTCGCAATAGAAGCAACTTTTTCATCTTTGTATTCGTAAGTATTCCGTGCTATGGTCTCGTTAAGTTCTGCGCAGGGCTTGGTTGTTCGTACCTTCGCTTAGGAATATATTTAGTGCCCCAGTTAGCTGAATGTTTTAGCTCTTCCAAACATATTTAACTATGTTATTTCAGCGTTGAAACGAAAAATAAATTTCTTAGGTTCTGCACAATTATCAGAACAACGCACTGCCATAATATGTTAGAACTAATAAAAATCTATCTGTGTTCGATGTTGCTGTCAGCAGTTGAGGTCTGTAATATCAGTAACGTATGACGTCACGCACATATGAGGAATTTTCCCTATTTAACGCTGTTTTTAACATACTTTCCTAGGAAAAGGAAGGCTTATGATATCACTTTCCTGTCTATGTGTGTCAGAAAATGTGCCCCCCCCCCCCTTTTTTTTTTNCAAAAACCATTAATTTGCTTGGGCTAAAAAAACTTTGTTTGATTTGACAAAATCTTTTTCTCAGTGTGTACTTCGCGATAGAAGCAACTTTTTCATCTTTGTATTCGTAAGTATTCCGTGCTATGGTCTCGTTAAGTTCTGCGCAGGGCTTGGTTGTTCGTACCTTCTCTTAGGAATATATTTAGTGCCCCAGTTAGCTGAATGTTTTAGCTCTTCCAAACATATTTAACTATGTTATTTCAGCGTTGAAACGAAAAATAAATTTCTTAGGTTCTGCACAATTATCAGAACAACGCACTGCCATAATATGTTAGAACTAATAAAAATCTATCTGTGTTCGATGTTGCTGTCAGCAGTTGAGGTCTGTAATATCAGTAACGTATGACGTCACGGACATATGAGGATTTTTCCCTATTTAACGCTGTTTTTAACATACTTTCCTAGGAAAAGGAAGGCTTATGAGATCACTTTCCTGTCTATGTGTGTCAGAAAATGTGCCCCTCCCCCCTTTTTTTTTTTTCAACTTCTCAAACCGTGAACCGAATTTCAGAAAACACAGTACACATATAGTACTTAGTAAGGACAACTGACATCTACAGTTTTCAACTACGCCGGGAGGTCACTTTCAAAATTGTGGACATTGTAAAATTTAGGGTGATATGTCATATGTCGGGAACCATTCAACATATTTGAATCATATTTTGTACGTTTACAGTGCATTATGTAAACATTGCATTTAGATATGAATATTGCTGTTAGTCCACCAATTCGGAAGATAGCACCAAATCAAAATATAAAGCCTTTAGGTTTTATATCTCCAAAACTACTCAAACAATTCTAGCCAAATTGGGCATGTAAGTAATACTATGGTAAGCCACGTATATGTATGCAATTTAAATTATTTAAACTCTTTTTTCAAAATGGCGACTATACAAATATTTTAAGTTCATTCGATATATCTACCATAACGTTAATCAATTTCAACCAGATTTTGTTTGTTGACATATCTATTACAAGCATCATATATGCCAGGCAACACGTAGCCACTTTTGTCCNCTATTACAAGCATCATATATGCCAGGCAACACGTAGCCACTTTTGTCCGTAATTATTTCAGATAGCCTCACATTAATTAAAGAGGTTTCTATGTCATATCTAGGGAAACAATTGACCAATTCGTACCAAATTTGGCAAACAAATAGTACTGTTGCAGTTGATTTAAATTGGNATATCTAGGGAAACAATTGACCAATTCGTACCAAATTTGGCAAACAAATAGTACTGTTGCAGTTGATTTAAATTGGTGTATTTTAAGTACGCCAGACACTTATTTTCAAAATAACCGCCAGATAGCCGTTTAAACGTAGTATTCTATATCGTCGAAATCATGTGATCAATTCCAACTAAACTATGCATGCTTTGAATATATATTACAACTATGAAATATGTCTACACAGAGCCTATATTGTCCGTAATTTTGTAAGATAGCGCAACATGAATAAATAAGGTTTTGCCACATCTCGAGAAAAAATCGGCCTTAGGCGAACAAGCAGTACTGCGGCAGTTGATGTTAACTGATAAGTTTTAAGTAGGTCGGGCACTTATTGTAAAAGTGGTAGGTATATAGCCATTTTAGCTTAGAATGCTTTATCGACGAAACCATGAAATTAATTCCAACTTAACTTTGTATGCTGGGAGTATATATTACAACCATAAAATGTGTACATACGAAGTCTCGTTTGCCCACCATCTTGCGGTATATAATAACATGACAAATTAAAATCTGTATGTCATACCTCCTTAAAAAATGAATATTCGCACAAAATTGGGCAAACAAGTAGCACTAAAGCAGACCATGTAATTTAATGCTTTAGAGGGTCAGATAATTATTTTGAAAATGGCTGCCATCTAAAGATTTTAGCTTAGTATGTTATATCTACGAAACTATGAAACAAATTTCAACTTTGGACCTATTTTTTTATGCCGGGAATATATACTATAAACATAACATTTGTGTACACAGAACCGCATTTCTCCCCACTTTGTGAGATAGCCTCGCATGAAAATATACATTTCTTATGTTATCTCGCGATGCAATCAACCGATTCCCACCACGATTGGCGAATAAGTTGTAATGTAACAGGCTATATTAATTTATATGTTTTGAGTTGTGCCAGGTACTTATTTTCCANGATTGGCGAATAAGTTGTAATGTAACAGGCTATATTAATTTATATGTTTTGAGTTGTGCCAGGTACTTATTTTCCGAATAGAGGCTAAAAAAAAATGTTTAACTTGGTGTGCTATACTAGAAAATTATGTAACCGATTTTAACTTAACTATATACACTGGCAGTATGTATGACAATCATAGAATGTGATAATACATAAGACTTTAGTCCTTAATTTATAAATTTCGTCACATAAAAAAAAAGATTTTTTTTTGTCATATCTCGAGGACCAATCAACCGATTAACTCCAAATTTTGCACACAAGTAGTGCTACAATATAGTATTTAAACTGACAGGTTTTAGGTACTTCAGGCCTTTTGTGGCGTAAATGTAAACAATTCAACAAAAATCACCCAAATTTGGCATATTAACATTACTCACTAGAAGCATAAGTTATGCATACAGAGATACTCTTTATCCGACTTTTTTGCAAAATAGTGTCAGATGAGAAAGTTGAAAATTTTGCCAGATTTCCGGAACAATTAAAACTGATATCCGCCAACATTTTTACACTGGCAGTGCTACAAAAAGTCTATCTAAACATACACGATTTAAGTGTTGTCAGAAATTGATTTTCGCAATGGTGGCTATATATGTACATATATATATATATATATATATATATATATATATATATTTATAAGTNAAACCCTAGCATTCAAAACATTAGATTGATTACATCCGAAGTCGATGCTCCAAATTCTACTTCCGTAATGTAGTTGATTATTGCATGCTAGCTTATAGTAAGACCGGCTCTCAAGACCTCACTGTTAAGAGCCGCCCAAATCTCTTCACTCATTCACTTCTGGTACGAGGTTTTTAAGGTTCGAGTCATGGGTAACGGACGTTTGTATTTGTAATTGTCTCACTACTGTTGCACATGTTTCTGGTTTCATCTCTAATGATATTTTTGTAAAAAATCTAAGCTTTTCAGAACTTTACTAAAAATTATTTGCACCCATGTAAAGGAAAGTGCGTTTGTTAGTTATATCAGTAACTTGTTGTTTGTTGAATACATCATTGGTAATGAAATCGATTTCCTGTGCAACGCTCATTATATATAGCACAATATCATTCCTCTTTCAGTCAGTGTCCTGTATCTAGGACGTTGCAGAGAAAGTGGCTTTAATAGTCTGCACTGTAAACTGCATAAAAAACCGTCCAAAAACGACCCATCACGTGTGCGAGTTATCATTCGCTGTAAAGACTGTATTCAGTATCCTTATAAACATATGCTGCCAAGAACATGGTCCCGATATATGGCAGAGCGTCATATGGTTAGCATTACAGTTACGAACTAAATATATATATTTTTTGCAACGCCTAACTCAATATATTAATCTGTGACTGAAACGGTTTCAAGGTTAAAAGCCGGCTGGTTTCAAGACAGCGGCATATCTCGGCAGCCTTTGTGAGCAAGGCTGCCTGGTGATGACCCGAAGCGGGCAGACTTGTTGAAGACGAGCAGCCCGGGCGGTGGTAAGCCCTCGTACAGCCGTATCGCAGGCCGTCATCAGGACGGACCGCGGAGAATGTAAGAGCCACTGGTGATGTACTTCACGTACGCACGCGCCCTCTCTCGGCGGGTGTGCGCCCCAAGCGCTGGTCGGATCTCCCGTGGTCTAAATCACCCGCGCCCCTCATGCGTGCCGCTATCTCGAGTGCTGCTTATTCCCTCAGGCCCAGGGGGGTAGGGTGGCGGCTTGTCCGCAACTGGGAATGGATGTAATGCCGGTATGGCAGTCGTGTGAAACAAGGGGGAGAAACTAGGAAGGTGTTGGTTTTTTTTTTAGCTCGCTTAACACCTTCCGTTTTTATTTTATTTTTTTCCTCACCATTCTCACACCCAACTTCTGTCCCTACCACCCAAATTATTCTCTTATTATCGTGTGAGCGTGAGGGATAGGTAGCCACCTCCCCTCCATTTTCTTCCCACTCCATCACACTAATGCCTTGTTCAAAAACAAATTCAGACACTCGCGTAAAAATACACTGATGGCCATTAAAATCGCAACACCAAGAAGGTCTATGCACGTGAAGGACTCCTCATTAGGGGAACACATAGAACAGAGTAAGCCAATGAAGTGATTATTTACTCAACCGTGTGACAGGTTTCCGCCTTTGACAGAGGAATTTTGGATTATCCTACCCCGGAATTGGCTCTCACGTTGGAACAAATGCAACCATATTGAAGCGGATATGGGATAAGTGAGTCGAGGAGGTACGTGCTGGGTGACGTGCAGAAGGTCACACCAACGAGAGCTAGGAAATACATATGGTGCGCATGGTGATTATGGACCGTACAGCCACATCAAACACCCTCGCTGAGTAGTTCAGGCCTGTGGCACATCAATCTGTGTCCGCGAGCACTGTTCGTCACCGTCTGCAGGATCAGGACATCTTGTCNAGTTCAGGCCTGTGGCACATCAATCTGTGTCCGCGAGCACTGTTCGTCACCGTCTGCAGGATCAGGACATCTTGTCCAGGTGCCCATTACTTCGGCTGCCACTGACTCCTCACCAATGGAGCCTGCGACTGCAATGGTCCGTGCATCGGGTTTGGATGTACAAAACGCAGGCCATACTATTCTACGATGAATCCCGCTTCTGCTTATAGCACCAAGATGGTCGCATGGTTACCTGGTGGCACAGTGGCGCACGCATGGCCGAGTCCTGCATTATTCACCATCACGACTGCTTAGCACCTAGAGTTATGTTATGCGGTGCCATCGGATTCCTGTCACTTCCTCGGCTAGTCCGCATCGCTAGTACGCAGACCAGTAACCTATACATCGCGCTGGTTTTGGAGCCTGTTGTTGTCCTCTATCTTCAGGGTCAGCCTGTTGGCCTACACCAACAGGACAATGCGCGACCGCATGTGGCACACATCGTTAGATGGTTCCTGGATGACCACCATGTCATACTGCTTTCTTGGCCTGTGCGTTCACCGTATCTCTCGGCCATCTAAAACGTGTGGTCCATGGTTGGACGACGAATCGCCTGCCAGGGCACAGGCGCAGCTACCACGGATGAACTTTGGGCACGCATCAAAGCAGCTTGGGTGGACGTACCACAGACGGACATCCAAAGTCTCTTCTTCTCAATTCCACGTCGTGTAGCAGCGATTATTACCAAGAGCAGTGGTGCCACACAGTACTGATTTTCCCATTTTCCGTACGGTAAAGAAAAACGTGTGTACGGGATATGGGTTAGGATTGGACGCCGCACAATAAAATAACGTGGTAATATATAGGAAAGGCCCCTCGAATAGGCTCCACTGAAATGAAACTGTATAGATGTGTGTGGGAAGTGTAGGATAAAATGTTGTTTTTAAATACCCCACGAATAGTAGGCACTGTAATGAATACAACACGTGCTATGTGACACTAGTGAGTAGTTGTTAGCTAACCAAACTGTCATATAAGTAACTTGTATATTGGAGTGAAATTAATAGTAGAATAAATAGTAGTAGAATGGACACATTGACAATAGATCAATAATAATCAACACTATAATCATAATGAAAAATACTACTACTGAGAAAACAACCGCCCAAGAAAGAAGATCGATCATTGAAGAGTGTTTAATTATTACAATTGAAATTTTAGTGAAGAATCATCAACAAAAAATTTTTAGTTATAAGAATACATGCAGCTGAAATTTAATTGTACGCTCAACTGAGAATATAATTATAGTTACAGATGTCATTTGGTAGCTTAAGGTAGTCCTTTCACACTAGGAAAAATATTATTCAATGCCCAATTAAAAAAATATATCTCCCTTGGTTGTACTCCATTTATCCATCAATGCTTTTTCTTGCCTCGGCTTAGATAATTTATAAAATATTTAGGTAGATGCATTAGACCTCTACTTCTGAAGTAAATGTGGACAAATTCAATATCCTAGAATTCTTGAGGACTGTATTAGAGAAATCATATTATATCGAGCTGCTGCCATCTGCAACTTATTTCAGTCTTTACTAATCTGTAACTGTAATTATTCTGGAGCAAGAAGTTCTAGTAGCTTGTGATAGCAATTTAATTGCTCTCCGACAGGACATTGACATGCAGCAATTCAAAGAGCCCTTGTCTGCTAACCTGGGCATTCTTCTCTTGCGCCAGTGGCCTCGGTGGCTGAGCGGTTAGCCTGCTCGCCTCCCACCAAGGCGAACTGGATTCGATCCCCGGCCGGGTCACTCCTGGATTTTCGCATGTGGTAATAGTGCCGGACTATGCCGCTGGTCGGCGGGTTTTCTCGGGGATCTCCCGTTTCTCCCGTCCTTTCATTCTGGCACTGTTTTATAGTCATCTAATTCACCCTCATCGGCTCTCAAGACCTCGCTGTTAAAATCCGCCTAATTCTCTTCACTTGTCCTCTTGCGCCTCGCGCACACCGGCGACCTAAAATAATATCATTAACAGATCTTCATTATAGAATCTATAATAAATAACAATTTTTCAGTACATTTGCAATAGGTCTCAAGATTCATGTTGCCGACAAAAAAGTTCCAAAAACCAGACATAATTATTCAACACAGTCCAGGTTGAATTTGCCATAGCACTTCCAGAAATTCACGTGCACAATATCACATATTGTACTATGCTGCCAACTATTGACTAATGTTGACATTGAAATAGATTTCTCGTAGCAATCTGTTTAACACTACTATCTTAAAATGCTGTATTTAAACATTAAGTTAATTTAACAATTCTGAAAAAAAANTAGCAATCTGTTTAACACTACTATCTTAAAATGCTGTATTTAAACATTAAGTTAATTTAACAATTCTGAAAAAAAATTCAATTTGTGGTCATACTCAACTCTTATACAGCAATTAAAGACGTAAAAATAAAATAAACAAACATTTNAAAAAAATTCAATTTGTGGTCATACTCAACTCTTATACAGCAATTAAAGACGTAAAAATAAAATAAACAAACATTTGCAAAATATTACAAGCAAATAGAGAAACTAATTAACAAAGAATTCTGCCAATAGAACTGTCATGTAAATAGTAAATATAAACAATAATACATTTGCAATTTAAACAACAATAAAAAAATAAGTTCACAGAAATACCAGATTATCATACGTCACAGTAAAGAATACCGAGCTACAAGAGTAATTATGACCTCTGTGCATTATTATCTTTGACGGCCATAACAGTATCACGAGTAATTTGTCCAATAAATCTGGTTGTGATAGCTGATGTGGTTCTTGGTGTTGCAATGTTAATGTGCCAGCAGTGCATTTTTGAATTATCGCCGTGGTAACAGGTAGCTGAATCGTTATCTATGAACTGCGAGGATCCGACTTCTCATTTAGTTATTTGAAACGAAATACGCCCCGAACTGTTGGTTTGGGTTAACCTAAAGACACTATAAAAAATGTTATGTAGTTTAAAAAAATTGGTTTTCTTAAAAAATATAACTGCCGTGTTCACCGGAACTGATTGCTGCTACTTAGTCCTCCAACAAAAAAATATTGCGATGAGGCACACAAATCGAGGGATGCAGTTTTACTGTTATTTAAATTTTAATCTACAGTTTTTAGTTTCGTTTTTAGTGTCCCCGCTTATTAACTGGAAGACGAATTACCTATTAAACTAAACATAACCTATTACTAGGAATGGAATAACACATATTTTCAGGACCGAAATGAAACACAAATACTAAACTAGTAATTAATAACCCTAACGTACCTTTTGTAGTTACATCAATTATAGGTATATCAATAATCACGTAACTACTGAGATAGTAACGTTATCCATCTGTTTGTCCTCGAGGTTTTTGCGTTTTAGCTTGCAAACCTACAACAGAAACCATATTCAGAAATACTTATTTTGCATTCATAAACTGTAAGATAGTAGACATTGCGTAAAGGTAACAAAGCATGTAACCANATTCAGAAATACTTATTTTGCATTCATAAACTGTAAGATAGTAGACATTGCGTAAAGGTAACAAAGCATGTAACCTAAGGGCAGTGAAAACATCTCGGGAAATAAGGGGAAGTCAATACTACAAGTAGTCGTGCATTTGATCTAATTTATTTCATTTTCTCTTCCTCAGTTTGACTACACGAATGCTCCAGTGTAGTGGTGAAAATATGCAACGCGTTTTATTTTTCACTTTTTCCGTTTTGTATTTTTAATCTTTATTCCTTTGTTTATTTTCACGATATATGAGCACGGGAAACGTGTTTCCTGCAAAGCCTTTTAGGAGAAATAAAAATAATCAAAATCGTTATTTGTGTAAATAGTAAAATTTTTTTTTAGTATGTATTGTTGACTTCTGCAAATTTTCGCGAATTCATGGTAAAAAATTTACGACTGCAACTGATGTCATCTAAGTGCCACAATTATCCTAAATCTGCGAATTTTGTATTATCTCGAATATTATTCAAATTCTTACGACGTTAAAACTTAAGTAACAAAGTTTTTCAAGTAAAAAGAAATAAAATTTAGGCTGACTTTTGACGTATTTACAGTGCTAAACGTGTACTAAACATTCACTCAAAAACAATTTTTTTTTTATTTCATTAAAAAAATTTGCCCTTATTTTGCACAATGCGATTTCATTAACACTGGAGAAAAACATAACAAAAATAGTACTATATCAATCTGAATGCATTATGCGATGTCAGTTTACGATTAAATACACACTGCAGCAACGAAATTGACTAATGAAATGAGTCAATTGAATACGCAAGTGCAGCTTTTTACGTATAATAGGCACAGTTACATATTAAAATACACTATGCCACAAGAAATTATTTTCAATTAAAGCAAACAGATGTAAATCAAATAACATAGTTGAAATATTAATATCTTTAATGCTTCGCACTCAAAATGTTGCACAAATACGAATCCTTCATCGCATAATGAACTTCCTTGCGGATGTCAGTTATTTACCTTTAAAGGTACTGTTTGTAATTCATAATGCCACTCTGCATTTAAACATTAGGTTTACTAGAAGTCGTGTTAACAAACTATATATACATTTGTTAACAACCATACAAATGTATAAAGTTCGTTAAGTTGACAAAGTATGTGAAAACCTCAATTTCTAGCATCTGTAATGCTTTTACTACGTAAGCCTCCATCTGCATCTACCAGGCCAAGTAATGTGAAATAGTTCATTTTCCCAATCCAGAACATCATCGTAGTGTAATAAAATAACAAATTAATTCTTAAAAATATGTATTGATATAATCAATTTACTTGCCCATCAATGTATGTATCATCGCCTTGTTCTTCTAGTACTGTATAAGTTTATATATCCCAGAAATGCAATCTCATAAATTATAAATAATAGTATGCTAATTCATTTAACAAAACGAAATTGTGTAACAGAACTGGAGTGCAGAGATATATTGGTTGACTGTAACTAAAACGTGGTTGATAGAAAAAACTGAAAATTACGTAACTATAAATAATAAATGCAACACCATGTTGTTTAATAATTATGTCTCTAAGAATTTTTAGACGAATTTGATACCCCTAAAAAACAGGCATTCGCTACTTGTATTAGGCCTACTGCACATAAAAAAATTTCAGCCCGCACTCACACAACTGAAAAATACTGTTTCAATCATAACAATTGCAATGCACATAATGAAGGAATCCATATCTGTATGTACAGGGGATGGACAAAATAATATTAACACCATGCAATATAGTACATTTTGTTGCATGTTGGCAACACTGCTTCCGTGTAAATAATGCGACGCGTATGTATTGCACAGTTTACGTGCCAAGTCTTGTAGGTTATATTTCAGTGTATTATACGCATTGTTCTGCGACGGTTAAAGCAAGCTATCGGTGAAATGTGTGATCTCTCAGCCTTCGAAAGAGGGCAAATCGTTGGTGCTCGGTTAGCGGGAGCGTCTGTGACGAAACCAGCTGAATTGTTTAACGTTTCATGAGCGACAGTATTCACGGTAATGACAGCATACACAAAACATGGTAAAACATCATCGGCGAAGAGGAATAGTGGGCGAAACCCATAGTTAACTGACAGAGACCGACGAACATTAAAAATAATTGCTGCCAGACAACATAAAACTACTGCGGCAAAAGCCACAGCAGAACTCAACACTTGCTTGAGTAATACTGTTTCGACAAAAACAGTACGGCGGGAGCTCCACAAAGCTAACATTCATGGAAGGACTGCAATTGCGAAATCCTTTATAACGGAAGCCAACGCTAAGCTGCGAAATAAGTGGTGCCACGATCATAAAACCTGGACAGTTGATGATTGGAAGAATGTGGTATGGTCCGATGAATCATAGTTTACATTGTTTCCTACAAACGGCCTGGTTTATGTATGGAGAACCCCAAAAGAAGCCTACGATCCGGACTGCCTGCTTCCTACAGTCAAGCATGGGGGAGGTTCCGTTATGATTTGGGCGGCTATATCGTGGTATTCAGCTGGTCCTCTCATTCACATCACTGGCCGGATTACTGCGAATGAATATCTCGACATCCTCAATGATGAAGTTCTTACTATGACTAGCATATTGCTGCCAAACACTGTCATATTCCAAGATGATAATGCGCCCATACACACAGCCAAAAAGGTTCAGTCTTGGTTTGAGGAGTATCAGAATATCATCAAACATCTTCCCTGGCCAGACCTCAACATAATTGAACCGTCATGGGGAGGTTTTAGAGCAGAGAGTGAGGAGCACATTTCCATCTCCAGCATCTTTGAACCAATTGGCGGATGTTTTGGTACAAGAATGAGACAACATTCCGTTGGAAACTATTCAGACACTCTACGAATCTATTCTGCAAAGAATTGTACCTGTTATAAAAGCAAATGGTGACCCAACACCTTATTAATAAATAAATATTGTGTATGTGTCAAGTGCTCATATTATTTTGTCCATCACCTTTACATACATTACCCTCAAATTTTTCAGGTTCCCATATACAGCAGCCATCCTCAGTCATATTGACATTGTACAGTTATGTATATTCACTGATGCTGACATATATTTTGACCTCAAGCGAACTGATCTTAAATGTTATGGAGTTTGACAATTTCACTGTTTCTTCTTGTGCACTACCATACAAAGCTATCCACTTATCATATTATCTCGAGTATACACGTTCACGTGTGACATGTTGCAGAATACATGATTGATACTGTACAAAGTCAAAAGGTAGCGCCAATGCGGGTATTGCCTTTCATTGGGCAATGCTATTGGTTGCTGCTGACACACCCCACTACTTATTAGTTATTAATTTTTCATTGTGCCATAGATATATTGAAAAAATTTCCATTGGTTCCAAAGTGTCAGGGATTGTAAGGAATTTGTAAGTACTTCTCACACCAAATATGTCTACTTTTGTAACACTTGAAACAAAAAAGTAATGTTATGTTAAGTGGCTATTATGCATAAATAATCGTTAACTTAAGCTGCTCAACACCTTCGTGTCCATAGTAGATAATTGCCTACATGTTGAATGAGAATGTTATATGTGACCGGTACTGAACACTGCGAGACTCAGTGCTCAATGATCTTCTCTGGTGGTTACTAGTTAGTAACCCATACTACTGCTCTGCGTTCTGATTGGTTCATATCACTGATCACCGAACACTTAGCCTACATCTTATTGTCTGTGATAACGAAACAAGTTCTTGGTCATCTTAAGTACAGCACTGATCAAAAAATATAATTTTTTGCAACGCCAGAAATTATAAATTAATGTGGAAATGCGATGGTTAAATTAGTAAATACACATCACCATCCCGGCTCTGTTCCTCGTTGAAATGTATTTTGCACAGGTACAGGAGCGTTTTTCTGAACCCGAGAGGCTAGAAGTCTGTGAAAGCAACCCATTTGTTACACCTGAAGCCACAAATGAAAATAAATACACCATCAAATATAATGGATAGTAAATCGCACTAATATTAATAAGCGAACTTTACTTCTTTATTAAATTATACTTGTCTATTCAAATTCACAGAAATGATAAAGATATACTTATTATAAGCCGTAAAAGACTTACCAGCCACTAAACTGAGATGTTCAGATGGTGAATTTTCTTGCAGTAAGCGAAATAACCTATGCTCTGGTGGCAGTAAATTAAGATATTTTTACTGCAGGTGTTTTTTTTTATTCCCGCTCGCAATTCTATAAACAAATACGAAACATGAACAAATAACCCGCAGCTAATAGCGATCCTGTCTATCGTGCTAAAAAGCCTGCAACTAAAAATTCTGACACTTTTTCTACATAAGAATTACCTCACTCTCCANTCCTGTCTATCGTGCTAAAAAGCCTGCAACTAAAAATTCTGACACTTTTTCTACATAAGAATTACCTCACTCTCCATCTCCAACGTCCACCAATTACACAAACAAACTACGTTAAGTCATGCACTATATCTGGTCGTCTCTGGGGCTCGGGTCTGTAAGCTTGTGAGCACGTGCATGTGCGAGCGTCCATGCACGCATTATCTTACACGCATTGCACATGCGTTCTCACCACAACCCCCACAACGTGTTCTGACGAAAGAACGGGTTTAATGTGGCGCTCACGAATGTTATGTCCCATTAACAATTAAAATGGCATAAGCTATGTTTTACGGCATTCAGATTACATTTGGCGTTTGTTGCAGCTAAAAATATTTGTTAAAGTATTTCAGTTACCTTGAAAAGTACTTTCACGTGTCCGGAACGGTATGAAAAAGTTCAGTCCTGCAAGCACCGCCCACGCCATTACGTTAACGAACATACTGTACTATGGCGGTAAAATCACCGCATGAATTTCACACGTGGCATGTCCCGCACGGCTGCACGT
>NQII01004431.1:0-14997 GCA_002778355.1 Clitarchus hookeri
ATGAAGATTGAATTTCCATAGCCGGCGTTTCAAATCGCTGTAGGGACAGTACTGGTACAAACCCAGCCTCCATTAACATGTTTTCAGAACTCGTTATATGTTAGTGCATTCACTTTTTTATGTATCGCATATCGAACAGATATGCATTGCGTTACTTAACGGCGTAAGTTTACACAGAAACACGTAAATTACTCGGGTTAGTGCCAGTAAGGGGAAGATATCAATCAAAACAAAATGAAATATAAATAAAGTTTACTTCTTTTAATAATGCGATATATTAATCCGGTTAGGGTCATACAATTAAGGGGAAGAATACTGAATTGAGAAACCTAATATTTTAAGACTAATTAGAGTCTTTACATGATGGTGTCCTCCGCCGTACATTTGTGTCTCTTTTTAAATAGCTAGTCAAATAAAATTCTGCAAAGTTGTATCCTTTTTAAAATGACAGAAATAGTTTTGACTAAATGCTTGCAGTAGACCACCGGGTATGCTGTTAGTCTTTACAACATTACTTATTATTCCAGCATAGTTGACATTGGCGACAAAAGCTTGTAGTGTAAATTAATTACAAAACATGTACAGTAAAAAATTCATAAGGTAGACATTAAATTAAGTTTTAAACAATATAATTCCAAATAAGTCATAATTTCTGCACTATAACCGTAGCGGTGGGTAGCCGAACTCAAAGTTGCCTACTTTTTTTAAAAATGAAAACGCTGTCACATTGTGCATGTCTGCAATCCGTATCAGATAGTGGACATACTCTACGTACAAACCGAATATGAGAGTTTGCGATTTTTGAAGTATTTAAATGATTACATAAAATCACACACACGCTGTTATAAGGAAAAAAACGTCAGATATTTCATCTGATAAACATAACAGAAAAAAAAACTGAAATCCGAAGGAGCGAAATAACGTGTTTTCATTCCACAAACATTTCTGAATGTCTTCTTTTATACACCTCACGAACTTCATGGTTATTACCATTATTTTACTTTCATGTAAATTAGACGAATTATTGGTTGGGAAGCGGAGAGGTTCATAGCAAGGAACTAAATTGAAATTGGAGGGTAGGAGGCGAATCGTAGTAAAGTGTACCGATATCAAACAAGCGAACAAATATATGATCTGAGTCATACATTTTAACCATAAAAAATATTTATTGGTCCTACCAAACATAAGAGATACGCACATCATTATAAACACATAAATTTAAAGGGGAAGTAGCCTAAATCACACGGTTTTTAGAGAAAAAAATGGCTATATTTCTAGTATAAATCATAATTGAACGAGGTCAATACTTATACACGAACACGCCTCCACAGGCTACCAAACTAAATGTTTACCAATATTTTGCATACTCGTAATTACTTATTTTAACGTTTTTTTCTAAAAATTATGCAAATGGTGCTATTTAGGGTACTGGTTTCATAAATTACACCAAGGGTTGCCAAAATCGCATTGCACGATTACGTTTATGTATACTCGCTATTCTCTGACATCTAGTGGTAGTGCTGTCTTTGCCATTCGCTTGCCTGCTGATGCCACACTTCAGACCGTGCTTAACTTCTTGCACATGCAGTAAGAATTTATATATATATTTTGGAATTTAATACTCTCTGCAACATTCATTCAATTTAATTTCCCATTTTTATGATAAACAGATTCTAACTTCTCACATGAAGATTCATAACTTAGTGGGTCTGTTATGGCTTACATGGGCTATAGTTGAAGTAGGACTATTGGGAAGATGCAAGTTATTGATAAGAGTTATGTAATGAACACTGTATAAAAGGGGTTTATTTTACATTAAGGTTGTACAATATTATTTCAATATAAACATTATGAAGTATGCGCGGGGGGAGCTACACAAATGCACTGAAGTATTAATTTGTATTACATTATAAAGATTTAACCAGCCACATTCTGAGTAAAGTCTAATTGGAGAGTCCCCACCTTGTTCATGATTCCGGAGGCTGATCAAGATGGCGGAAGTCGACGTCCTGACATACCCATCTTCACTGGTATTTTCGCTCCAATGGCCCGACGACAAAAGACACCACCCACGGGCAACACTGCCCTATACCGGCTGCGTTGTCCCCGTTTACTGGCCGGTGGAGGGGGCTTCCGTGGTTTGCGATTCCACAACTAATTTAAGTAATCACGGCCCGTGTAATGGATAAATATGTGAAGGTGTAATCACGCAGGCCTGATCACAACTCATTACACCCATATTTACATTCCCCCAGGGCACGTAACACATCCTCTGGTCTCCACTTATTATACTGCAGGTGAATGTTGAAACAAAGGATAAAACTGCAATCTACTTTCTAGACTCATAAATCGCACTGGCGCGCTTTAGGCAACTTAGAAAGGTGTTATCTAAGAAACTGGACCACTTTATGAATCCATACGTTCCAAAATGACAAATTCTGACCAATCGAAATAAAAGTGACGTTAACTTATTCTTATGTGTATCCTACTGATTTGTAACAATAGTAGTTAAAAGATTGTAAGTCACCTTGTTGTCTGTACAGCCTTTAGAATTGTACGAAATGATTCCATCAAAAACACCCATATTTCATAAACCCTCGCACAACATACACTACTTCATCAACAACAGCTTACAAAACCTTGATGCATCAAGACCTCACTGTTAAGAGCCGGCCAAATATCTTCACTCACTCTACCGTTTGGGTACGGTTGGCACGCACCAACTTTACTGNCTCACTGTTAAGAGCCGGCCAAATATCTTCACTCACTCTACCGTTTGGGTACGGTTGGCACGCACCAACTTTACTGCTTCTTGTACTTTGCTATCAGTTCGGATCGTTCGTGGCCAACCATAGTACGTCCATCATCCTCCAAACTGTCTCTCCCCTTCGCAAAGCGTTGTTACCTCTTAAAAACACTACAGTGACTCAAACATAACTAATCAAGTTTAAATCGTAGTTGTGCGATTTGGGAGCCGGTGCGATAAAGGCAACTTTACCCAAAGAGGTCACTTGGGCTTAATATGTGTGTGTGTAGATACCAGAAAAGGAAGGAAAATAAACCCATCATCTTAACATTTTCTTTCTGAAAANGCTAAATATGTGTGTGTGCAGATACCAGAAAAGGAAGGAAAATAAACCCATCATCTTAACATTTTCTTTCTGAAAGCTTTAATTAAAATTACTTTAAGGCGGGAACCTGTCAATTAGAAATGACGTCTCACGAGATACGCGTTCACTTTATAATTATATGAAATGAAATACAACTGGGATGTAATTTCTGATGCAATGAGATATTTAGCATTGAAAATGCCAGACGTAATTTACGTTGCCTAGTTCTCGTTAAGTAAATTTTTAATGAATTACTTACTCTCTACTGCGAGAACGTTTGGAACATGGGACGATGCCTTTTGCCACAACGTTGCCTGCATAAGTTTTGCGATGGGACAAAAATCAGACATGCTGAAAAAGTAATAAAAAAAAAATCGAATCTAATAAAGTACGTCGACTCGCGCAGCGCGGATTGCGGGGAAATGGCGATAGAAGCGAAACCCATATCCTTCCATTTTCGCTGTCGGAGATGAAGCATTTTTGCGGACTGAGGAATGTTGCCCTCGGGGGATGCGCTGTACCATCACATGTGACGGAGTGAGAGGAAGTCGTTGTCCTCGCCTCCCGACCGACTTCGACCCCCCCTCCGACTTCGACCTGCNNNTGCGTCCTGATACCCCGCGTAGCAGAAGCGCCGCCGACGCCGAAATTTACTTACACGAAATTCTCAGGTGGCTTTGGACACGTCGATATTAAAGTGAACGGAAGATATTTCCACACCGCAACTGTTTTCCAATAGGTTAAGGGGGTTCAAGAGGCTACAGTCCCTTCCTACATCTTCAGCACATTATATCCGTATTAGCTGTGTCTCGAAATAATAACTTGATACAAGTGGCAATGTGGGTAAATGACTTTTAAAAAACGCACGTAACCATCTATTGGAATTTTAAATGTATGTATATATTTGGTTCACAAATGTTAAAATTATAGGAAAGTAATACGTTAATCTGCTCAAAATAATTGTTCATGCTGTTCGAATGCCATGAAGAATATTTTTTGAATATTTATCAATCGGTTCGCCGGTATTTCAATTTTAACTTTAGAGACAGAATTTAAAGTAAAAATAACAATTTTTGAAATATGTATGAATCAAGAATTTGAGTTCCAATTCACACATGTACCCTTAAAAAACACGACGAGTGTTATTTAAAATGGCTTGGCATTTTTATCAAGCTATAAGGTATATCATATCATGAAACCGTAAAATATTTACAAATCTAGAATAGAACACTTTTAAGAACTTTGGCTCTTGAATACCCGCAAATAGAAGCATTTGAAAGCCCTGCCAATACTGCTGATCAGTTTTATGCATAGATCAAGTGAATCTTGCAAATACACATCTCAAATAATGTTCTGCACCATCGGGATCAATGAGTTACTGTACTGCTCATGGCCCAAGAGAAAGCATGGGTTAAAAATACACACTGCACAGAATACTATGCCTGCCATTCCGATGCCTACTGTCTCAGCGAACATTCTTCATAAGCAACCATATTACACGTGGTGCGAAACGGTTTTGAAGTGTGTAGTTAGGAACATAATACCTCACACATATATCGAATTATACTCCTATATTCATAAAACGGAAAGGAATTACTGAAGTTTTGACATATTTAAAGAAGAAACTTGTAATACGACGTTCAGAACTGGAAAACACCCTACATTGCTGCAAACTTTACTGACAGTATGTTATTAAGCGTGTTTGTTGCGGGCAGGAAATATTTTCAGAGGTCGATATGTAAAGTGCTAAATTAACCGCAAACAAGCTTAGAAAGTTTTAAAATGACGATTCTTTAAAAGTATAGCGTAACAACTTTATTACAATTCAACGCCCTTTAGATGTTCTGTAAGAATTCAGTGCCAGCATATTCTCAGAACGTTTTCAACTAATAGTTTGTTATAAGCCTAGCATTCCACTACAACATGCCTTCTATGGTACATATTTATTGAAGTTTGTTACGACTTGGGCTAAACTGTAAGACTATAAGGAAACAAACAACTTCCTGAATTGCCTTATATTTCCACAAACAAATAACAACATACATACATATAATTAAGTTGTTATGTTTACAATTACACTTTAGAGATGATCCAATGTTTGAAGCTATTAGAACTATTAATCCTTTCGTAACTACCTCAATAGGGCATCAAATCCATAGAAGTCATTTTCCGCGATAGTGCCAGCAGTTAAATAGCTGAAAGTCACTGAACCAAGAAATATTGTGGTTTAATGAATATATAAATATTCATCCAACATGCCCACGTTTCTCTTGTTCACGTTTATAATTATGACGTAATACAACTAGAAAATATTATGAAACTTGTATTCTCTCCAAAATGGCAATACGCAGTGTCTATCTGCACCCCTAAGATCAATACAAATTCTATTAAATAAAAAAAAAAGGGAAAATATTTTATGCCATGTCTTTCAGGTAGTTATGAAGATTTGACTACATAGGCCACTCACGATTACTTCGCACTTTTCTAGAGCCCTGCTGAAGCTATACTTCCAAGATATTCCCCCCCCCCTCCTGTAAACAAAGCTTAACCGAGTCTAGATAATCACAGCAAAGGGACAGCACACCGCACCCAGTGTAACAAAGTTTTGCATTAGAACTATCTCTTACTAGGAAGTGAATTTCTTACTATAAGTGAAGTATTATAATATACAGATAAAGTATAAGTACACAATACATTTAACCACAAATAAGATACTTCAATGTTATCACAGGCATAAAACGCTTGTGACACACGATGTATACAGTGAACAGCCAAACACATCATACATGGGGTGATTGTCCAAAGGTTTGATTCAGAAAGTGTGAAGACACCGCAAATAGCCTATAATTACTATTTCAAAAAAATTTCGAAAAAGGTTAATAAAATACTAAAGTATTGTTAGACTTGGCTAAAATGTTTGCTGGAATCATACATTGCCTCGAAATAATTTCTTTTAAGTGCGCCGCACGGTTCCTCCACTATTAGAGCTTATGGCTTGAGTGCCTAATAGTACACAGGGTGAGTGTGTCAAACACCGACAAACTCAGTCTGCAAATTCCTTACCAAAAAAAGTAAGTCGAAAACATATATGCGACATATGGCCGACGATGCTTCATAAGCTTAGTATACGCACCCTTCAAGGTTGAACTGAAAATACATGTTTATAATGAATATTCCAGACATTATTTGAAATGGAACAATGATAGCCAGGGAAATGTGTAGTCGAACGAACATATGCAACCACTTCAAAACCAGTCACTGCCATTACAATATTGAGTCTAATAGAGACAATAATGTTTGGATCCTTCTTTTCGCACAAATGCCTTAATACCGCACGCGAGGCATTCGAGCTACAATGTAACCGGTAAATACAGAACCTATTTAAATTGTGTACCGGGAAACGTTTGACTAACTGACGGCGAAATATTGGTGGTACTGGAGAAACCTTTTTAGCTCGTTGCCATCCGGTGAAGCCAATAGATTGGCTGTGCGTGACAGGTTTTTAATGGACTTTGCATGTCTCATAAATGCACAGTGAGCGGGTCTTTCACGTCTGGAGTTACGCTACTGGAGGAAATGGTCGTTGGGCGTATGGAGTCCATTCATAGAGCAGGAACGTTTACGACCATGGCGTCGCCGAAGTATGGTCGCATTTGTCAGCGTTGTTATCTTACGTTCAACACATATCCCTACATAATACGGGCCCTGATGTGAAAGTTTTCAGTAATTGCTAAATCCCATCTACTCTTAATATCGACGTACCATTTTGTGGTACGTTATTCGGAAACGTGCTGACGTATAACATTGATTACAAAACCATAGGGGCTTCATGAAAATAATAGATGCGGAGAAATGCCAGCCTTTGTTAGTGGTACAACATTTCCGGGAAATACAGATGTCCATATATCGTGTTACTTGGTGGAAACAATTTAGTTTTTTTTCCTCCAAAACGACAGAAGTAGCGTTGAAACTAATTGTAGTTATTATTTTCCCTATAAAGATGCGTGGCACCTAAATATCACGATGCCTTATTGAAAGACATGCATGCCATTATTTGACAATTTTATTAAATGAGATTATTACATTTTCTCATTTTGAAAAAACAAGTATTTTTACTAACATGAAATAGCTTTCTAAGTGTAGAACTTAACTGAACAGATTTTCTATTGTATTTTAGGAACAATTTAACAATTTCGTTTTTTTTCTTCCACCCTCCTCTCACACCATGGTTTTCTATACAGGTGCCAGTAATTAATGTAAGTAGTTGGTTAGGATTCCAACTCAGACGAAATATCGACAATTTATTTTCAAATAACATGCTGTAAAATTAAAAGGTAATATTATGGTAATTCGTAAAAACAGATTAAGAGTCTTTACATATTTACCCCTTGGTAAATTCATTGACGGCTTTTACTTACCATCCGATGAAATCTTAACAGTATATACATTATTTTATGATAAAATGTTAACTATGCTAATTATTACACATACGTAAATAAAATAAGCTATTATCATTGTTCTGTCCTAATCATTCAGAGTAGTGTATGTGGGGTAGGTACCATTTTAGAACTGATATGTTATTGAATGTATGATAGACGAACAGAATAGCTGTCAGAAATGCAGTCTTAGGTAATATAAGTTTAATAAGCAATATTATGTTCTTTTGTAGGTGAGACTTTTTCTTCACTATTATGAGTTTGTTCCATAGGATATATGTGGATTTCAGATTTGTGGCGTTTTCTATAAATTAAAGTTTACGAAATATTAAAACCGGTATATCTAACTTTAGTAATAATTCCTATTGTTCACTACAAGGATTTAATGGTCCAACTTCGGCATACACTGTTTTATTTCGACTTACTTTTTACAATTGGATAACACATTATACAACATTTATCTACATTGGTTAAGGTTGATATGATCTTGATTTCTAAAGAAAACTCTCAACACTTTACTATTTGGGTCCACTGCGGCATATTTTGCCTTTTTATTTCGACTTCAATTCACGCTCTTAAAACATTATGTAAACAATTTATTTGCATCCCAAAAAATTTTTGCCGTGATGGTACACGATAGTGTGAATTTGAAATATGAAAAACGTGAAAAATGCAACACCAAGAAGGATACATGTGATTTAAATTAACTTTATACCACATATTAGGTACATGACAATACATAATTGATTAGGATTACAGAACTGTACATGATCTCTGTCCTTGACAATTCAGTATGGTGTGAGGCTCCCACGTGCTGCAGTCAGAGCCTCTAAATGTCGTGGCATGGAATCAGAGAGGACCTGGATATGTTCCTAGGGAATCTCCCTCCACGCGGTTTGTATGCGAGTCCACAAAGCATCAACCATGGTTGCTGGAGGTCCGTGACGAACAAGTCGCCGACCAACCATATCTCAGATATGTTCGATGGGTGACATGTCAGGGAATTAGTGGTACCCGTCGTTCATTGAAGAAGGCTGGCACATTCCTCGCCACATGTGGTCGGACATTGTCCTGCTGAAATATGGCATGTGGAGAAGTAGAGCCCTCGGGCTCAAAAACGTTTCTGATGCAGCGGTTGCTGATGCACTGGAGTCGAGATCGCATGTTGTATCCAATGGCCACCCAAACCATCACACTTGGCGTTTTCCCGCTATGCCGCTCCAAATGCAGGCTGTGATATTGCGGTCACCACGTTTTGGCACCCAGCACACCAGCAACGGCGTTCACGTGCCCACTGCAGTCTGAAGCATTTAGAGATCGTGGACAATGGAAGCCCACGCAATGGCGTGCGTGCCACCAGTCGGCATCGAACCGTCGACAGTTCCACACCCGTTGGCAGTGCTCCAGTGTCGAGCCAACACTGTGGACGAGGCTGTACGGTCCATTATGGCCATGCAGACAAGATGGTGGTCATCCCGTGCTGTGGTCACATTGCGTGGTCCAGTGCCCGCTCGTCGCTGAGTCCGCTGGTGCCCCACACGTATCACTGTCGTAGAAACATGCTCTGTTCGAGCCGAAATGTCACGGAATGAAAAACCCGTTTCCCGGAGACCGATCATTCTGCCCCGTTTCAACTCACTCGCATGCTGGTATGGCGTCCTTTGACGTCGGCGAGGCATACTGGCACTTGCTTTCATTTCGTTTGACGGCTCTTTACTGACTGACCTTGGCGTAACACGGACCTTTCCGGTCACACAAGAGAGAGCGCTACTTGGCCGACGTGTACGCTATATCTCTGAAATAGTAATAATTTATTGCTGGTACACTGATCTACACATCCTCTGAGTTTGGATTCATTCGGGCCATTCTTTCTGGTTGTTGCAATTTTCACAAACAATAGTGTAATTACAAGCAAGCCAAGTAACAAAGTTTTAAAATAGTATTGCTATTCCTGGAATTTGAACTCTCCTCCTTTCACGCCAGTTTTTTTAAAAACACATTTCAATTCAGCAGAGGTATTTTGAGAAGTAATAACTTACGTAATACGTATTTTGCAGTGCATGTTATATGAAAATTGCTGTTTACTCTTTCAGTGAAAACCATTTGTCATCGTTTTTATGGGCGTTTCGTGGCTATAACAGTGATGCCGCTTGGTCCCTGGAAATATCACCATTGATAATAGGCTGTCATCACTTAAGGATAGCCTCTCAAACGGCTCACATAAAAGGCAAACAACAGCACGGAAACGCGTGGCCGCGGCTGCTTGTGTTCTCAGAGGAAGTCTTTAATCCCTCAACGTAAAGATACATTTTCTTTTCAGGTGTCGACAAACGAGTAAATTGCTGGCGCGACAATACTTACGAATATACTGTAACAACTTGCGTGTTGGGAACTTAAAGAGTTTCAGTAGGTCTATGGCACCAACATCACTCATTTACAAAATGTTGGTTTGTCAGCAGCAACCACTGTCATTGTCCAGGGGAAGGCGCTGTCTGCAATGCTGCTAGTTTTTGGACTTGCACAGCATCAGCCATGATTTTACTGAATTCTGCAACATGTCAAATGTGAACAAGTATACCCAGAATAATATGATATGCAATTAAAACAGCTCTCAAAGAGCGATTCCTACCTGTTATCATACAACTCCAGGGGAACTGAACACAACGATACGGCTGACGAGGTTTTACTACTTGCAAATAAAATATAAAAAATAATATTACATCACTGCAAAGTCAGATTTACAGCAGGGCGAGAAGACTATAAATGAAATGTGTAATGAACTCATTGTTAAAAAGTCTTTCTAAAAAAATATAGAGATGTTTTACATGGCGAAATATGGGCTAACAACTTATTCACCCTTTTATAGATCACGTACTGGGACCAAGAAAGTATGATTAGTCTAGGGGCCGTGGTGGCGGAGTGGCTAGAACGTTCGCCTCCCACCAAGGCAAACTGCGTTCGATTCCCGGCGGGGTTGCTTCCGGATTTTCTCACGGACGATGCCGTTAGTCGGCAAGTTTTCTCGAGGATATCCAGTTTCCCCGGCCCCTGCATTCCGGCGCTGCTCCATTCTCATCGGTTCTCAAGACCTCGATGTTAAGAACGGCTCAAACCTCTCCACTCCACTCCTTAGTTGAATCCTAAATTATACATAATGTAACTAGTATGTATCGTTTACGTAAACATGCGTTGTATATGTAAATGTATTAGATTTGATGTTTCCTTTTTTGTTCCATCTGTAGCTCACCTGAAATTCCCCGATCTTTACAAAATTCGATGGAAACATGTTGTAAAAAGGCCTGGGATGTTGTCCTTAGCGAGCATAAGGACGACCTCTGTGATCAAGGTCATTAAAGATTCTTGGGAAAAAAGGTTCCAGGTAAGTCACAGATATACGTGTCGTTTTAAAATGTATTTCAGGTTAGTATAATGTTTAATGCTCGGCATATCACGCCATGTTGAATTATTGGTTTTTAGCTTATTTTAGTTGTTTAGGGTTACTTATTTTTAAACTACAACATTATACTTGTCAGGTGATATATTGTATTACGTTGTAGAAAAATCATAAATTTTGAACTTTTGTCAAGTAATTATGATATAATTAGTGCAGCCGTTGCACCGTTACTAGATAACGCATTGATATAATTTTGCAACAATTGAAGGCATTTGTAAAATGTAAACGTGCTATAGGTAATTAGAAATTTCTAGTTAAAGTAAATTATGGAACATAAATGGAAACTTCAACACGGTGACTGAAACCGAGCCTTGAGGTGGTACCCAGTGTCTTCGGCGTAAAAGTTGTCCCCAACGCATCTTACTTGTATCCTATATTAAAAGCTTAAATAATATGTCTCGTTTAGCTCAGAGACGCACTGCGTTGTTTCATAAAATCTGGGAAACACATGTCATCTGTGCTAAAATTGCCTATATGCAGTTTAGGGTTACTTGAGCATTTTTGAAATCATATTTTGTAAACTGTGTCTGCCTTATCTGCACATATTTTAATGACCACACTGAGTGGCATGCGCCAAGTAAAGTTGGTAACAATGGAGAGAAACTTGTTCCATGTCTTGACGTTAAATTAAAGGCGTTAGTTAACTTTTGTGAATACTGAAATTAATTTTTTTTGCTTTCTGTTTCCTTTAATGCATATACGTGTAAGATTCAGCAAATTTGTGAAATATTTAGTTTTATAATAATTCCATAGTTTAACTTGACTGACGCATGAACAAAGTGTTCAGGCCTATGGCAATGTTAATTTTACGTATTGCGGAAGAATACACGATGTGCGTATAAGAGGATCCTAAGCACGACTTTCTAAAGCACTGAGTTTAACGCGAACATTCTGTATATGAACAGGACTATAATTAATAATATTAAATTCTGCAATGTACAGAACGTATTTAAAATAGGCCTATACCCGCTAACTCCAACAGCTTTTTCTTATGAAAAAATTACTTGAAAACATGCACGTGGACACTTATTCTGGAGTGATTCCTAAGGGTTGTGCAAGCAGTACCGTCAGGCATCGGCAGTTCAACACGGTAGCAAAATTACGCTGTTACAGTGCAACACTGCTGTTGTAACTGGCAGTACACTTTAACAATGCCGGGAACTACACTGCTGGTGAACGGGGTGTGTTCCGAATACAACATGACTTTCAGTCGTTAACAATTACAAATGCAAAACTTTTTTTGCACAGTGTATTCCATTGTTAAAGATAGTCTTATAAGACTAAAAATACGTTTTATTATGTACTAGTTGTGCCCGCGGTTCCACTCGCGTAGACTACAGAATTATTGTTTAGGTTTTTTTTTTTTAATAAAGTTGAATTTTACATAGTGTTAATCTTCTATACTCTATACATGTTATAAAACTCAACGTCTCTTTGTCTGTTAGTGCGCTTATCACTCGAGAATCACTTATCCGATTTACGTGTTTTTTTAAAAATTCATAGCTATGTTCTGTGGCCAGGTTTTAGTATATATTTTGTTACGAAAAGTAATATAAGGAATAAGCAGTGACAATAATAATGAATCAAGACGGAAAAAGTTTGCCGCCAGCGCGCTTTCTTGCAATGCGCTGTCTAAACCGTTAAAGATGGAACAATATCATGTAGTAAAAAATTGTGTATAATAAAATACCTAAAGCATATATCCATCTATAACAGAGAAATACTAATAAGTGTTGCGGTGTTGTTCAATTTTAATATATTATATAAAGTTTCCCTGATGTAGTAATTGTTAACGGTTGAATCTACTATGTTATCTGATATTGGTAGGCCCATGCTTTTTATNAAGTTTCCCTGATGTAGTAATTGTTAACGGTTGAATCTACTATGTTATCTGATATTGGTAGGCCCATGCTTTTTATACTTTTCCGTGACAATGTCTGCTCTTGCTTTTCAATTTCAATGAGTGCAAGGTGAAAAAAATTCGTCATTGAANTATACTTTTCCGTGACAATGTCTGCTCTTGCTTTTCAATTTCAATGAGTGCAAGGTGAAAAAAATTCGTCATTGAATGTCGCTTGTGAATTAAATGGTAAAAACGCGTATTAGTATTTTTCCGTTTACGAACTTTAATATTGTCCATTTTCTTAACTGTCAGATTATTCGAAGAATTCAAGTGTGAACTTCAAAACAAAGTAGGTATATCAGCACGCATTACAATCGCTATGGTCAGACTGTTGCATTTGCAGGGACACTGTCAGTAAACGAGAACATGGACTACAAAATTAAGTTCTCTTGAGAGTTAGGCATGCTCTATAAAGGTTTCACTGACATACGCCAAGGTTAGGGCACACAAGGCATGCGACTACGATGTTCAGGGTATCGCCAAATTGTCTCTGTGAAATAGCTTCATTTTCAAAATCATACACTGTCATTAGGAATCACGCAACGTTATATTGTTTCAACTTATTGTTCTGTAACTCTCCTCCAGCGAACAAAATATAGATCGGACTCATAGAGCCTGCACTAGGAAAAAAAAACTATTTGTTAGTGGTTAGAAAACTATTTGGTTGATGCTTTCCAAAGGCGAAATTTGGTTGCTGGCAAAAAATAAACATATTCTAGTTCAAAATAATACGTAGATAGACAAGTACCAAAGCCATTTAGTGCTCACTAACATATTTATTTATAGGGCAAATGTTTATTGGCTGCCACCAAATATTTAGTAGGCAGTAGTAGTATTCGCGTAGTCCACAATAACACATTTTGCTGCGGCTGAAAAACCACATCCGTTATATTCTGCGCATGCGTGCTGGAAGTGGACACGACGCCAATTTGTACGTGTTCATCTCTTTCCATCATGTTACGAACTAATCAATGATGGATATTCTTAAGATATTAGGCATGAATTTCCTTGAGGTGAAGTGTTCAGGCGTAGGTGCGTGTGCAGGTTAGAGTATCAGAATTAATTTATTTGCATTGCCAAGTCACAACATTCACCGCCAAGTGAGGTGTTACAGTGGTTTTAACACGCTGAGCTCGCGTTCGAGAGTACCCATGCTCGAATCCAGCCCTGCCCAGCTGATTTTGGTTTTTAATATTTACCACAGCATACGTGAGCATTTAGAATTTATCATTTACGTGGGAACCACTAAACATTATTACTATCATTGTAACATTTTTGCTACTATTAAAGAAGACATTATTGCCTACCAATATACTGGATTTATTGGCGACAGCAAAAGTCACTTTGTATTTCCTACTATAGACTGTTCACGGTACTTTTGAAATATGTCACTGCCCACACTTGCGTATATTTTAACGGACACGCACTGACTGCCACGCTCGCAGTAACGTGGTAGGGAAAGTTAGTTCCATTCTTTAATATTGAATGAAAAGAATTTGGCTAAACACTTTTGAATACTGAAGTGATTTATGTATTTTGTTTTTCTTAACGCTTAAGTGTAAGAATGAAGACAATTTTTAAATATTTACTTTCCCAATAATTTTACTTGACCAATTCATTAATAAAGTGACCACGCCCGTCGCAGTGTTAATTTTACATATGGTGGAAGAATACTCAATGGGGATACATACGAGAGTGAAAAACTCTTTAAACCCACTTAGCCATTAGGCCTTCCGGGTCTCCTTGTTTGCTACTATCATATCCTTGTCTTAATGTTCTTGTAATATAGTTGTTTATTATCTTTTTATTGTGTTAATATATTTCTCACTGCCAAGGCAACGCTTTAAACTTTGTCAAGATTCCATATTTGAGTTTTAAATTAATTTTGAACCATTATATGGTTTAATTGAAGTTAGTTAAATTAATTCTTACTTTAAAATTGTTAAAATTGTTTAAAATGCTTGGGAATCTCCAGCAGGAGGAGCGGTGACCATCAGCCTGACATATGCCAGTTACCGCGGGGAGCCACGGGGAGGCTGTCACCCAGACCCTTGCTCCTCCTGCGATCATATTGCCTTGTTATACTTCTCTTTT
>NQII01004431.1:29039-51130 GCA_002778355.1 Clitarchus hookeri
GGGGGCGTGTGTGGTGTAATTACCTCTGAATATTTTAAACAAATAGCACAATTGACTTTTTTGTAGAGTGCTAAAACCCTATAAAGTTGTTCTTCAATTATCTTTTTATAACATAAATAATATATATGAAAATATAAAAATCTACAGGATTTCTACTCCTAAAATAAACACAAAATAGGGAAATAAATTATTCTGCGGAAAGGTTTTTATTCAGAAGAAAATATTGCACATATATCCTTGTAACGAGAAGTGTTTATAACACACATATTGTTTCGTGTATTGAAAGGCAACGTTCGTTAGGCAGCCCTGATTTTCGTGATCAATAGCCAAAATCTTTTAGACATTGTTTGCTTACGTGTATTTTGAATCCCATGCAGAGTTTACTGTTACCATGCCAAGATTGAAAAGTTTTTATATAACAATAATGTGCAATATTATTCTCATTGTATTTTAGCAGCAACGCATCAAAATGTTGCTGTTTTTCTTCCTTCATCGCATGTGATGACATCATGTTATCAGTAGCATTAAGCGTGTTATACTTTCGCCGACAACTTCAAAGTTAAAACAGCCAATCTGTGTAATTTTCTTCAGTGATGTAGGCAACTTGAGTATAAAATCAATCTTGTTACTGGACTCAGTATTGCTTGTCTACAAGTCGGGGGTTTGCCGTATCTAAACGCCTTTTTAAAAGCGCCCTCTTGAGTAATTTGTTATCATGGTTGCGTAAGTTTATAACCACGTGATCGTCTTCAGGTAAGGAGGAATATCGATATTATGGCCTTTAAAGTATCGAACTTAACGTTGCAAGAATCAAGACCCCTGCAGATCATCAATCGCCTACTGAAAACTATTTTGCAAGAAACGAGTTTACACTTATTACACTAATTAGAGTTGTGGATCGTATTCACCGAACACTGATACGACCCATATTTTCGAGCATTGTAATTCTTTATGAATACCACAATCTGGAAATAGATAGAGTATAATATTAGTTTATTCTTTCTGGAGTACTGTTTTATCTTGCGGACTGTGAAAAGTCACGCTACGTTCATATAGAGCACAGTATCTTGGAATCAGAATTGCTTTGGAGAATACATGCAACGGTGGTTGTACTTGTGTCAAATAATTGTAGTTTTATAACCTTTAGAGTATATTTTTGATCATTCGTTATTTTGCGGATTTTTTTTTGCATTCAGCAAGATATAACTAAAACACACGACTATTTTGTTTTAAGTCGTAATTCTTCAAACTGCTCTATGTTTAATGTTGTATCTTGTTGGAGTTTCCTGCTGTGGGCCTGAGTGCTAGTTGTGCGGCTGAAACTATAACCTAGCGTAGTAGCGTTTGAGGAATTGAAAGGGTAAAAAGTGCTGGAGGTGTGCTTGTAGACGCATGCCCCAAACATTGGCTCGTCCATCGTCAGTGCAACTCAGTCACATGGGCATCAGCGATGAACCTTTTTGTTTAGATTTGAATTTCCAATAGATGCAAAATTTTATATGAATGAAATAATTGGACCGACTTGAATATATTCCAATTACATTANACATGGGCATCAGCGATGAACCTTTTTGTTTAGATTTGAATTTCCAATAGATGCAAAATTTTATATGAATGAAATAATTGGACCGACTTGAATATATTCCAATTACATTAAAATTGGTTAAGAGAGAGTGCACACACTTCAAGGCACTTGTTTATATAAACAGTGTTCTAACCTCAAATCCTATCCAAATATTTGGGTGGCCTTTGACAACGAGATCTTGAGAGTCGATGAGGGCGAGACCCGGAATTTAGGGACGGGGGAAGCGGGAGATCCCCGAGAAAGTGCGTCGACCAGCGGCATCGCCTGGCACGATCTTCACGTGCGAAAATAAGGGAGTGGCCCCACCTTGGTGGGATGCGAACCATCTAGACACTACACGACCGCAGCTCCCAGTCCAATGTTGGAACATGGAGAGCGGCTACGACGCAGCTCGCATGCACACTGTACCTCTATGGGTAGACTTTGTGAAGCTGGGCTGCGTGCCGCGAAATATTTCGCCAAAGTTATTGGATGTGTTTGTTTTGAATTTAGTAGTTTATGAAGCAAAACCATACATGAATAATGTGAATTTTTATTTAGAAATGTTAGACTAGCTAGACATGAAGCGGCCTAATCAGTAGAGTCAAAAATAATAAAATGTAATCTTATTAATATTTCCAAAATGTAGATGTTTTCTTTAATGATTGCGTGAAACGTAAACGAGAGATTGCGGTTAATATTACATTTATTAAACTTTTTTCCATGCCTTACTCGAAAGAGCACATAAGTAAATACCTGGGTGACTTGCTCCTGCTGGCATACCTGAGTATCTGTGTACGAAGGCCCCCCCCCCCACACTGTACTAATGTCTATTTTTAAAGTACGTCGATATGTTTTTCGAAATATATTGGGGACGTGCAGCAGAATTTCTGGTATTTTCTCAACCCTTTATCCTCTGATAATTATTCTGATACATTGCTTCCAGTTTTCACCATCCTCGCAGTTTCTGTGTATAGCTCATACANTTATCCTCTGATAATTATTCTGATACATTGCTTCCAGTTTTCACCATCCTCGCAGTTTCTGTGTATAGCTCATACAGACAATTAAATGTACATCGTTAAAACTCATTTTATATCAATCGTCTGCCAAACATTCAGAATTGGAAGAGACACGCGGTTTTTTTTAAGATCTTTAAATATTAAGCGTAATTGATGTACAACTGCCATTGATTTTTAAAAAATTTGTTCGAGGAAGAGATATGAAAAGTATCAAATAATAAAGCCATTTTAACGACTAGCAATATTTCATTTCAACAACATNAAGAGATATGAAAAGTATCAAATAATAAAGCCATTTTAACGACTAGCAATATTTCATTTCAACAACATAGGCAAGCCGTATTGAATACCTATGAGGTGTCATTTTATAGTTCTTGTTTGTTTTTTTAACCTTCCACGAAATTTGGTAGTTTATGATTATTTTGGAAACCGAGTATAAACATAAGTTTATTCAGATTCCGATAAATAATAACTACATAATAGAAATATATCACTATATCAAATCAGAATATTTGCATTACTTTTTCTGTACAGGCTGATTCTAAAATCATGGGTCAAACATTGAGGGGTGGTAGAGCTCACTAAAACAAACTATNACTTTTTCTGTACAGGCTGATTCTAAAATCATGGGTCAAACATTGAGGGGTGGTAGAGCTCACTAAAACAAACTACTATTGTATAGGAATATATGGGCGGAAGTGACGCGTTGAGGCACAAACACAAAAACATAACGCATTAACGGAAACATAAAATGTTCATTAGCAGCATACTTAACGAGTGATTCCGTACAGAAAATGTTAAAACAGTTGCTGGAAATGCATCCACCAACAGTCACGCATGCTTGGCGACCTCTACATATGGCGTGATTGGCTGACAATGGTGGCGTGCGTGAAATACCCGGCGTATTTGAATCTGTTCGCCAATCACTCCACCGACGCTACCAAGCTTGCATTACTGTCGGTGGTAGCAATTTGGAGGAATTATTATAATAAACATTGCTGTTATAAGGCATTTAGCGGCGACGTTGTAAATGAACAATGTGTTGCATTTCATGTGTTATTTTTGTGTTTGTGCCTCAACGCGTCACTTCAGCTCTTATATTCCTATACAATAATAGTTTGTTTTAGTGAGCTCTACCACCCCTCAATGTTTGTCCCATGATTTTAGAATNATACAATAATAGTTTGTTTTAGTGAGCTCTACCACCCCTCAATGTTTGTCCCATGATTTTAGAATCACCCTGTATTTTATTTGTTACTTTTACGTTATGTTTCCATTTTCTAACTTTGCTGTATAAAACAAGTTAACGTAATGCATACCTTTAGGCGTAANTACTTTTACGTTATGTTTCCATTTTCTAACTTTGCTGTATAAAACAAGTTAACGTAATGCATACCTTTAGGCGTAACGATTTAAACTAGTTAAAAGCCGCAATACGCTCTGAAGTTCTGTCCAGAACTTTTCGTTTTATTTAACTTGCTGTATATTAATGTTAAACATATACATGGATGTTTTCAGTGCGTACAACGCGTTTAAAACAAGCTTAATGAACGAGAGTTGGAAGTCAGCCGTATGTTTTTAACTTTATTAGCGGATGCTTAGGGACACGCTTCTGGTTGCCATGNTACTTTTACGTTATGTTTCCATTTTCTAACTTTGCTGTATAAAACAAGTTAACGTAATGCATACCTTTAGGCGTACCGATTTAAACTAGTTAAAAGCCGCAATACGCTCTGAAGTTCTGTCCAGAACTTTTCGTTTTATTTAACTTGCTGTATATTAATGTTAAACATATACATGGATGTTTTCAGTGCGTACAACGCGTTTAAAACAAGCTTAAGGAACGAGAGTTGGAAGTCAGCCGTATGTTTTTAACTTTATTAGCGGATGCTTAGGGACACGCTTCTGGTTGCCATGGAAACAAATTTAAACTCGCTCGAGAACGTGAACGTGCCGCGTGCGGACGAAAAAGCGTATTTTTACTACCAGGCGAAACCGCTTGACCGCGGAAAGGAGGGGGGTGAACCCAAGGCCGTGGACAGCCGCAAAGTGCCCGTGCCAAAGGATTTTTTGGGCCTCCTTTCCTACTTTCATGCGCAACATTTTGAATCATTTACACTCCTTAAACATAAAAGGAACATCAAAGACCACGCACTGTTAGGCGTTTCTGCACAATATGTGAATATTAATAGTAACTACACAAGTTCCAACAAAGATTTTATGAACATTATTTCATAACTTTTGTTTCAAGACAAGTTAGTTACCTTCTAATTACGCACCGTATTTTCCAAAGATGCAACGATCTTTGAACATACACACATTCCCAACATAGATTATAAACTGAACATGGATGGTCAAAAACTGGAAATAAAATCTCGAAACGTAATGAGACCGTCCTTCTGCTTGGGCCCTGGGGTTTGCCCCCTTCCCTCCTTTTCCGTGGGTGCGGGTAACACCCACCTGAGTGACGGCCATTCCGGAAGAATTTCAGGAATCCTAAAATGCAAGTACGGAAAGCATAGGCATAGCCATTTTTTTACATGGCCAACCAAAGGTGGGACACGTTTTCTTATCGCCACCGCACTTATTCTGTGTGTGGGTAATGCGGGGATATTAGAATTTTAATTTCGTTCTTTTTTGGTCTTTCTTGCTATCGGGACCACGTATTTTTTCCATCTCTTTGATTCAATTTAATTGCGTCTTCATCCAGATAGTCTGGAGTAGTGGTGTGGCGCGGTTAACCGGCCATTCACACAGTTCCCGACACTTCCCGGCATCTATTTCACTTTTTAACTATGCCATTATATAGCGACACTAACTACTTGACTAATTACCTGATTTTATACTTACCATTCAATCTCTCTGTATCTAGATCCAGTGGAGAGGAGGGTCTCCGGATCTCTTTTCGATCCTCCTCTCCCTGTAGTCATTATTTTTGTAATGAATCTTGTTACAATAGTGTTCCGTTTCCCTCGCTATTGTCTACATAATACCTGGTTCGTGTACCTGTTATGTCGCCTTGGTTTTTGTTACGCCATTCCATCAGTTCCTGGCCGGGGACGTCATATATGTTACCTTCAGTTCCTCAGAGAGAGGGACAAGGCCCCCGAACTCATCAGTTGCTTGTTGATATATCCTTCATGACTTTCTCCAGGGTTATCCCTAGGCTGTGTAGTGGATACGCTCCCACTACAATGTTTATTAGCGAATTTACTGCTTCAAATCAAGGACGTAGGCCCACTCCCACTTTTCGGTTTCTATAGGATATTATACTCTCATGCCCAGGGGTAAGAAACTTTATGGAGAATTCTCTGTTTTCTCTTCTGGAGAATCCATCAATAACCACACATCTGATTCCTCTATTCTATGAATAATTTTCTTTCCAAAGTCTCCAAAATATCTTGTCAGTTTGTGAGATAAAATATTTATTATGTTCAGCTCTTCTTATTATCTCTCCAGTTTTATATGTAACCTTTACCAAATGCCATCAATCTTAGGACATCCCAGAGTCACATGTTGGACAGTATCTTCAACTCTACAGATCGGACAAAGAGGAGCGTCCACAAAATCAAATCAATGTGACTAGGTTTTGAAGTTTCCATGTCCTGTTATTGGTGGCAACATCTTTCCTTAATATCTGGAACGCTTTTGTAAGTGACCCACCCCTTCTCTCCTGCCAGATTTCTAGGTATGCTTCTCTTTTCTCCTTCTGTATTGCCTTCTTTATTCTTACAGCAGTGAGCCTCTTTCTTCTGCTAAGATATCAAGTGGAATTGCCACTGCAATTTATTGTTGGGCCTGGATAGATGTCAATGTCGTTATAAGTGCCATAGTTATTGCTCTTTGGGTTTTCAGTAATAGTCTCTTTGTATGTACCAATGTGGCATTGAGATACCAGACATATACTCCATATAATGCACCTTTGTAGAGTGTATTTACTGCCTTGAGACCCAAGCCCGCTCAGATCTTGCTGAAGAGACTCACGACTCATTGCTTTATCGATGAGGTTTGCAATGTGGCCTTGAAATCGGAGTTTACTGTCAATTATAACTCCAAGATACTTGACCAATTTTACAGGTCGTCCCTTAAATCTTATGATTGGGAGAAATATCTGCAGACTCCATTTCATAATCAGTTAATTAGTTTTATGTACTCAAAACTCGAGTTTTCCCTTTTCTCTACCTCCCTTTGGATGTATACTGGTTCTGTCTCAAGTTCTCTTCTGTTCCATGCTGGTATTACAATCAGTGCATCATCTGCAAATGCAAATATTTCACAACTTTCTGGACCATTACTCGTTGTAGCGAGTCAAAGAGTGTATTGTATTCCACAAGAATGGTCCAATGACTGATCCCTATGGACAACCCTTTGATATTCGTCTATCTTTGCAGATTCCATTAACTTCTCACATACTTAATCTCTCTTCGAAGATAGATCGTATCATGCCATATATATTTCTGGGCATTTATTTTTCTTGAGTTGCCAGAGCACCAAGCTTTCTCAAATGCTCTGCTGATATCCTAGAATATGCCACGGACATATTTCTTCGTTGTTTTGATTTTTCTGACTTTGTCCAGCTCTGCTCTTTCAGACCCCCTTCCTTCCCGAAAGTCATATTGTTTTATGTAATCCTTGTGTAGCCTTTAAGAAGGATAGCAGTCGCATTAGTTTTTGCAACATTTCCCCTAATACTGCGAGAAGTGTTAACGGTCAGTATGATTTTGCTTTTGTGTGGTCTTTGTCCACACCTTTATACAGAATCTTGAGAAGTTATGTTTCCATAACCTTGTAAAACATCCTTGGGCCACGAATTCATTCATCAATGATAGAAGATCATGCCGGATCTGTGGATATACTCTCATCAAAATCTTTGAAGTGATTGCATCATATCCTGGTGCCTCCTTACTCTTAAGTACTTTCATGATTCTATGGTCTGTTTCATATAAGTTGGCGAGATTTTGATAGTTCGATGAAAGTAGCGCCAATGTTTACTTTTCGTTTATGTATCCTTTCGCCATCAGCTGGTGCGTCAAGTGGCGGCTGTATATTAATTTTATTAACACGCTGTCTGACAATCCACTTTCCATTGTAATGCTAAACATATTTTAAGGTATATATAGGCTCACATCTGTCTAACAGATTTGTAGGTTTCTAAAGTAAAAACAGAAAACCTTGCAAAAAATGAAATATTTGTTACCAATTTTTTTATTTATTACAGACAACGAATTTGGGTTAACATTTGGGAGACGATAATTGTAGTTCTTATCACATTTAGGATGTTACAGCTAATATTTTAAGACTGGAAATAAAAGTAATTTGGGAACTTGCTTGGCAACGCACGTTTCATTCGCCAACAAACAACTTACCAACGACTTTTGCAAAGCAGTTATTCTGCTACTACTGATACTAAACAGCTTGAGTTAGAAATATGTGGCGTGGAATAACGTAAGAATTGCTTAAAAACTATTCATGCGAGACCCACTTACTTTGTTTTATCAATACAATATAGTAACGACACGGAAACAAGGAAATGGGTTTTCGGGAGAACAATATGGCGTATAATTTTGACGCTACTCCCCACCTGTGGTATACAGGGTCTGAGATACCTCTCTGGCGCAGACTACGGGCGCCTTGGATGTTGAATAGGGTAAACAATAATGTAGTCACTCGGTGTTTAAAATGTACTAGGTTATATTTTTGGCAATAAGAATACAAACATAGCTATTTACTAGGAGATGGTATCTTGCGAGTTGGGAGCCTTAAGGGCTGATTAAAGTACTCGTGCTAACGTTTCTAACATCTTGAGGAACGCAAGGCGTCGGGGATGTCCTTGAGCGACGACGCTGGTACTTGCTGTATTTGTTGTTATGGGTGTGCCGGTGGTAGGTTGAGGTCTGGTACGTTGGGCGGCCTTTCACAGGCCCGTTCTAGTTGGCGTGATGGACTCCGCTGGCTTCCTCCTCCAGTCTCGATGACGGCTTTCCACGACGGACTGTTCCGAGGTTCTCTCCCTGGCGACGTCAAGATTGACTCACTGACTGATTCCCGCTCGGTATCGCACTTCGCGTCCCGACTTGGTGATACGAATGTTTTATTTCCGTCACACGACTGACTAATCTCGCGTCTCGGCATACTGTCTGTCGCCTCTCGGCGTAGCGTATTGCAACTGCCCCTACATCACTGGTTCTGCCGGGGTGCGATCCTTGGCCTCTGCGGAATGCCGCCTCTCGGCGCGGGGATACAACAACTGNCGGCGAAACTCAGCTTACCTCGGCGCGTGTCCAAGTTCTCACGTGGTAATGCTCGGGGTGGGGGAGGCGACCAGCGGCACAACCTTGACATGAGTCAACTGCCTATCCGTCCTCTGGGGCCGGCCTGTCCTCGCAGCACGTGTACTGGGGGCCCTACACTGGGTATCCTGGTTTAAGATGTCAGAGGGTATGACAGTGGTGCTTCTAAATACTAACAATGTGGCACATGTCAATTTACTTAGACGAATGATTATAGGCCGAGTAGAAATTTCTAGTACTCAAAATCGCTGTACACGAAATATGTGTTACTTTAAAAACTATGCAGAGCTCGCGGAAAAATAAAACTATTAGTATATGTTCGTAAAATTGTTATATATCACACACGAAAGCTATTATTTTCTGGCTCGTAATGCTTTGGGAAAGAGCGGATAGATGGCGCGCATAGCATGACAGGGCAGGGTTCAGCCGTTTTTATTGCGGCCGGCCTCTTGTTCCCGTTTTTTTTAAGTTCACTGTTCTTGTATTACTGGCTCGGAACGACACGAATCTGAAATATATTTCGTCAAATTATTATAAAAATATATCAACTATATTATGCAATATTTCTGCAATTAATATCAAGCAGGTATGGAAAGCATGGTTGGAGACGCGAAAAATGTTTTGAAGTGGCGTTTAATTTGGATATGGATCGTTTTATTGTGCATTTCATTTTGAACATCTACATTACTACTCTATCACGAAGTTTAGTTTGTAACATTAACAACCACTGTTCTACAACCACGTAAAATCAAATGTATTAATTAATCTAGGAATTCTTTCTTATCGCGTATTTTCTGCTTGTCTAATGTGCGTTGGCAGTTGTTCGTTCGTGCATCAGCGGATACAGAATTTTGTAAATGACAATTTGTTTGTTTCGTATACGTCAAATTTCCATTCACTGACTGTCAGAATCTCGCCAACTTATATGAAACAGGCCATATCCAACTCTTCCATCGTGCATTAAGTGGTTGATGGGGTGTCCGGCAACTCATCCATGGGTCCGTGTTTCTCCATCCAGAGTTTCACAATAATCTGGTAACGGGTGGTCCCACTCCAAGGACCCAGGAACCAACACCTACATACAGTGTAGGTTATTTGCGATTTTTACATTTATGGAAGGTGGATTTCATATACTGTAGTACCTACAATGAAACCAACAAATAAAACTAAAATTACTATGTATCGGTTTTTGCTAATCTCGTGTTTGAGAGAGTTGTAAGCCACACAGGAGAGAATTAATGATTTGTGTTTTAACACTTTCCAAATGGGTGGTGCGGTGCATTCCAGGACCATCCTGTAGTCTATCTTTCTGCTCCGTTTGTATGCTTTCAACATATGTAAAATTAGCATTACCATAAGCCCTGCAATGTCGTATATTCATCGATTAAGTAAAACTTTAAAATAGTTAGGAACATAATTTTTTTATTAATAATCACATTCACATGCTATGCTAAAAAAGGACACAATGATACAATGTTATATCACTTTGGCCGTTCCAGGAGCATTATACGATAGCGGGGAGGTAATCGGCCATGGCCTACATCGAGGAACCATCCCAGCATTCGCCTAGACTGATTTCGGGAGATCGTGGAAAACAGAAATCAGAATGGCTGGGCCGAAAATCGAACACTGTTCCTCACAAATGCGAGTCTGGATGTTTACCACCGAAACTTGGACAATGACCAATAAAGACAAAATTAGGTTATAAGCAGTGGAGATGATATTTGTTATATCAATCATAGGAGTTGCAAGAAGAGAGAGATTCAGAAATGAGGATATAAGAAAACAGTTAAACTTGATGTAAATCGACAATACAGGGAAAATTGGCTAGAACATGTAGAAAGGATGAAAGATACAAAATATCCCACGCATATAAAATATTACAGGAAGTATAAATACCGGACGACCTAAGAAAATATGGTTAGATCATGACTTATACTAGGAGATCGTAACAAGCCATAGTAGTCTTAAAGCACGAAGAAGTTTCACATGGTTATAGAACAAACGGCAACCAAAGAAATTAAATTAAAATGATACACTTCTAACACGTCGTTAAAAAATTGGTGGTTGCGTCACTTCGAAATACTCACAATAGAGACTCGAAAAGTGAACAGTAAAATGTCCGAAAAGCACCTCAGTTGGTGCCAATCAGTTTATTACGAACGCAGGCGTAACATATCCATCATCACGAGCCGAGCACACTGCTTTGAAGTTAAAAACAGAACTGAGATATTACTTGGTATGTAGGGGTGTCAACACAAAACTAGCAATACCCCAAGCCACTAAAAAATGCAAAATATCACCAGAAGTCACAAACTGAGTGTATAAAGCGATACCTAATGTTTGCTATCTTTTGTTATACGCATGGGCACAACAGAATATATTGCTACAAGACTCGTGAGAGGTGTATCCGAGTTCGTAAGGGATGGAGGTTTTAATAAAAATAAAATAGCTAAATTTTTCTTTAATTTATTTACAAAGCTATCATTTACAGCATTAGTATATCTATCTCCACTGTTACTCTTTTTATTTCTCAGTGAGCGCAATATTCAATGTCTATTTCAACTGTAATTAACGTCCTTAATGTCTCTGTTTGTTTATAGTCAATTAACTCATACTCATCATTACCACACTTTTTGCCCTTCTGTTGCCATCATCTGTAATGTCTTTCACTCACGCATCCAGTCCAGTAGTCCAGCCTGCCAGTCTCACTATTCGCTCCGCCGATGCTCGTAGTCACAGGTTTTCCTCCCGCTGGACCCTTCTATCGTCGCTAAAACTCCAGCCACACATACACTCATCAACTCCTACAACAGCTCCCGGTCCAGAGGCCCATCGTACTATTTATACTCTGCTGGCCTTGACCTGGAAAGTTCGACGCACCCCGAGTCACGCTTAAAGAAAGAAGGGCAGCAAACCTCTAGACAATTCTTCAGATAAATACAGAACCTCAATATAACCAAGGTCAGCAGCGCGCGCCACAAAAAAAAAAAAAAGGATTATCGTGTCGGCTAGCTTTTTGTAAGAGATACGCAGTTCCTGGTTTATCGATCGCTTGTCATTCAAAACATTGTATTGACTTGCTGCCACCGCTATCATATAACTGCTCTGTCCTCCACCACCACTCGCTCGCGCGGAACAAAGCAGCGAGAGCGTAACAGTATAAAAGTTTTTGCAGCAGAAGAGAAGAAACAATACATCAGTTCATGCCCACATATTACCTAAAGTGCTAACATAATACTGCAAATGGCAGACAGTACACAGTTAGTAGGGTACAAATGCAATCAATTTTTATATGTAGGCCCTTTGTGGTGCATCCACAAAATACGGTTTTTTTTTCCTAAAGACACTGCATTTATTTACGTTTCCGAGCACGTGTACTAGGAATATATGGAAAATGATATGAATGACGGCACAACTTATGTATGGAAAACAAGGTAGTAGTCACGTTTATGTACGACGGACATTTACGCCACTCATTAAAACCGTAACAAATTATTGAAACATTTTGTTCTAACAAGCATAATAATCATGTCTTGTGCCTTCCATAATTATCCACGCTTTCACGGTTAGAAGGCCAAATATCACAATATTAACATTAAGACTTTTATTTTTGTTTGTTAAAATAACTTATAATACACTAGCCAACCGGCCCGGCTTCGCCCGGGTACAATTTAGTTTTACAGTGGTACAGTAATAAATAAATTGGGAAAAGACAATTCATTTATGTGAAAACAGAATTATAAAATTATACTATGTTGGCATAGGTTTTTAACCGATTACGGCAACACAAAAGGAAGGAAATATTTTTTTACCCGATAGCCAAGAAGTAGGGTATTGTTTTTGGAGCGTATTTGTGCAACTATCGCGTAGTTACCACATTTCCGCTTTCCAGCGTCGATGTATGAAAATAAAAACGTGAGTTTCATCAAGTTGTAGCTTTAGAAATATATTTACCTAGGTACTACTTTTTACGTTCAGCTGAGGGATCTTAATCGATCACCAAAGTTAAGCAACGTTCCCAGCGGCACATATTTGGATGGGTGACCGTTTAGTGGTATATCTGAGCGCTTCCGGGCTTTCGGAGGGAACGTTAGATATTCGGTCCCGGTTTTTATCGATTGATAGCAGTCGTTAAGCCAATTCAGAGGTCCTTGAGCAGTCTGATAAACTCTGACACCAGAGGGGAAAAAAAATATTTCGGTAACGTTCCCAACCGTTACAGAATTACGTTTTGTTGTTATTCCACAGGAATCGTACAATTTACCGGGATAAAAATTATCCTATGTCCTGTTCCAGGACCTACATACCAAATTTCATCAAAATTCATTTCGCCGTTATGAAGCTGAGTGGTAACAAACGTACACACAGACTTTAGCATTTATAATATTAGTAGGATAGTTCACAGTAACTACTGTAAAAACCAATCGATTTGATTAGCAAAAAACCATAACCACTCGACTGCATTGTGCAGATATTTGCTTTTAGACAAACTGATTCTAAAGCTAATGCTTAGTAAAAGCGCTAAAATACACTAAATGAACAGCGTATGTGTGGCGGCTTGACTACAGATAGCTTACAGCTCAGTAGGTGGTCGTAAAACATATCTGAATTCTACGTGAGCAAGCTGGGTGGATCTTGGTTAACGTAACAAAAATAAGTGAGCTTGGCAGAATTCCATGAATAATGTAATTAATTTGCTAACTATTGTATGGTGCATTTGGTACGTCGTAGGTAAATGCATGCTGTATTTTTTTTTTAACGCTTCCGTCTGTTTCCCACACCGCCCAGCCTATTGGGATTCAAGTGTGATGTACCTCTGAGTTGCAATTTTCTAAGCCCTATTTTTGATGCAATTAATTATACAACGTATTTATCTATGCAAACTAAACGGACTTCAGGAAACTTCGTAATGGTATTTTAATGACGCCCCTGTTGTTTGAAATATTGTTTAAGAATCTTCCGATAAAGTTAACATAAATTTTACAGGTGGCTGAATATAAAGACGTAGATACTAACTGAATTTAAACGAAATTAGAATGCGACGGCTGTACTGCACCTATGTAAAACTAAGGTCAACGCTTTATGTTACGCTGTTACACACTGCAGATCAATTGTAGTGCCTTGCACGCAAAGGCGTAACCCAATTAGCAGCGTCGTCCTTATAGCTTCAATGATTGTGTGACCCTCACACGCAAATTTCCCAGCATATAAAATATAAAATGCTACCCACCCACCCTGCGACACAATCGACGGATACTTGGCAAAGAAGTGTTTACATGTTTCGGGCCTTACTGGATGCAAGAGTGCGCGCTTTTACCCAGCGCCTGTCTCTTCCCCCCCATGTTGAGGAATATCTTAAATTAATTTCACAAGCTTCCGCTCATTTATTTTGGAAACTTCTGAGACGCGATGTCCTGCTCGTAGCCTGGCTTTTACGGAGCTTGACAGCGATGATGCGGTGATTCCATGACTAAAGACGTAACATCAGAAAACCCAAACATTCTGGCCATAACTGTAACGACGCGTCGATGTCACGTCTCGTAAAATTACGTGTGTCCGCGTTTGGTCCACGCAACATGTCTTAGTTTGTGAGCTGACCAAGGCAGGTAGGGGACACGTTCTCGGTGGAAAGTGTCCCACTTCCGTAAATTACGTTTGTTGTATATCTTTCCAGAACAATAACATAGTAAGACTCTTTTAACACATGCAAATTCCGTTTCTCGATGCGCTATATAAGGCCGTTTTATCTGTGTGCGCAGGAGTTTTCCTAGCAGTAGATGCTGCTCCACCATGATACATGGCTGGTTTTTTGAAGACCTTCATTAGGGATTATTTCACAAAGGGACTCAAGCTTCGTGTAAGTTAATATTTAATAATTTCACGTCTTCGCCTGGCATTACCGAGTGGTCCTTTTTCGTCTGCCGTAGCTCGCTGGGATTTTTTCTGAGCTAGTTATAGGTACCACCGTAAAGCGGAGGTTATGGAGAAAAACATTTATTGTATTTTATGATAGCAGTAATACATTACGCATAATGTAATACTACGCTTTCTACTTTTAATGACGTTACGTAACTCTTAACCGTCTCTTCTCAACTTCTAGCATAAAGGAAAGGGAAGTACGTTCGGGATAGAAGATTTCTTAATCTTATCTACAAGAACAGTAACACTGTAAAATATTTATGTATTCGTACAAACAGTTGTTTGGGAACTAGTTGCCAAGATTGTTTTTGTAATACTACAAGAAAACAGGAGTAAACGTTACTATACGTACCGTGCACGGTACTGAGAATGTGTGCTGGATTCTAACAAGTAAGCACTGCAAATATCAAGTTGATTTTCACCATGGAGATACCCAAACAGCTATATATGTTTTATATAAGAAAGTGCTTTAAAAATACACTGTGGTAGAGTGTTCTTAGCCCACCTCGCGACTCCTACTGTCCGTTATCCATAGTAAAGTAAACTACGCTCAAATAGTTTTAAAGACGTCGTGATTATTCGTTTAATTTAACAATACAAAAAAACGAATATAATGATGTCGTTGTGGATTCCCAGAATAAAGAAAGCTGTAGTGCTACCAAATATTGACTAGTTATGTATAATTTTAAAACTTAGTTTCCATCAAACAATATTAACTTTGTTTTGGAATTGAAAACAACACATGAACGAATCTATTAATAACGTACTAAGAGATACTTCCACACCTTGTTTCTCTATTGGATTTTTATCATTCTTAGTACATTAAAATATTTGTAGATGTGGTATCACAACCATCGTATCGCGCGTTTCGAAAATGGTACTCACAAAGAAGCCAGCCGTAGATATGAACTTAAGTGCGTTGAATGGTGCGAGAAGAAGGGGATGAAAGTAATTTGTTCCATACTTCTTCTATCAACTTTACCAAAGGACCCTTGATGTCTGCGCATAATTCTCCCGGATGCAATTTACACTTATTCACATACTTTACAAAGATTCCAGATGAAGTTTATTTGTCGTAAGAAAATTACTCCAGCTCCTAACTCACTCTTCGCCCCTTTTACATTGTTTCTGGAAACTTCCTTCTCCCTTCTGACAGAGTTCCCAAGCAATTTAGGGAAATAGACTTCACATTTCTGACTTGTCCGGAATGTGCATGGATGCCAGGACGAGGATAAAAGAAGGAAAAATATTTTCCTCCTCGGAAGAGGAAATGCACGAACTACACGGCATAAATGATTTCAGTATTTTACATAAACCTTGAATCGAGCATTAAACGCCCTTATATAACTCATAACCTAGCGTTCCGAACTTGTTCGGGAATCCATTACTGGTTTTGCATAATATTCTCTTCATTTTTAAAGTCATATAATTTACGTAAAAGTTACATTTTTCAAACACATATTTAAATTATAAACGTAGAGGCAATGTTAATTGAAAATCAAAATGAGGGAACTTATCATTGAAATATACTTGTAATAAGCTGTAGCAAATAGTATAAGCATTTAGCAAAGGGCTGTGGAATTTATAATATATGTAATATAAATGTTCCTCTTGGGCAAAGAATATGGAATTAGTGATGTAAATTTTCCAGACTATTTACGTAATTTTCTCTTCCATATAAATGTAGTTTTACCCATTGACATCTAAGGAAAGCTGCATTTTATAATTCAGAGGCGTGTTTAGGAACCGGGAATAATTTACTTTTCTTCACTTAAATGCCTACATTTTAAAGTACCGCACGACAATAGTCTTTCGTTTACACATCAGCATACTATATTATTATAAACTTATCCTGTATATCTACACTAAAGACATAACAAAATGAACCAAATATTGTAAAAAAAAAAATTTGATATAATATTTAATAATTTTAACGTTTTGATGCATGAAAATAATAATACTCAAGATTTATGCAGAAATGTGTAACCAATTTGTACAATGTTACTTTTGTATATAGTAACTTTGTTTGCCAGGAAATTTGAATTTACGCGTTCGCATAACTAAGTATAAGGTATTTCCCTCCTCAAAATTTACATTTCTGAAACAATTTTGTTCTGTTTACAATTGCTTGTTTCTTGTAATCGTACCATGTGGTGTTGATTATGCCACATCACGCAAACACTGCTGTATTGTCGGGAAAGGAATAATGGTTTCAAGCACAGGGATGTCATTTCAGCATTATTAAAGAATAAAAATATAATATTAACTTTTCTATTTACAATGTAATAACTTATAATCTGTTGCGTGAAGTGGATGGATGAAATCACATAGTTAGTGTTGTCTAATCGTAATTTAGTTCATGAGTAATCAATGCTTAACAAATGTATGACATCCTAGCACATCTTACATGGAGTGTGTTACCATCTAGCTAATTTTCCTTGTACACCTAGTATAAGCCTTAAAAAGAAGCCGTACCTGCCATAACCTTTGTGATGGAACCGCAGCGCCTTAGTACAAGAAGAAGTGCCGCATCATCTTGGTTTCTCCTATGTCAGGGACGACGTTTGTAATAGACAATCGTCCTTCGTTAAGGATGGTTGGTTTTAACTGCTCTCAAGAACAATGCTTATGCACTACTGTGTTTCAAGTGCCCCCCTTCATCTCCTCACAGCAAGCACATCTCTTGGTGGCAAAAGTGTCTTAATCTGAGGTCGCTCTTTAGTATTATTATTTAAGACCATGGCAAGTCAAATTATTGATATGCTATGTACTATTGGATGTTATTTTGTTTGTTTTAGTTAATTTACCGCGAGGGTGACATATGATAACACCTTTTCAAACTGAAGATCTTCATTAGTCCATACAATTTAACTGACATAAATTATAATTTAGGTGCCTTTTTATTTACTGCAATCACGTTTGCCTCTCGTGGTGGTTTTTATGCTTTATGAACTATATCGTTATCTCGTCGTAATAAACCAGTAGTTCTGATATCATCTTATCCCTGCTATACATGCTGTGATGTGTTTTTGCAAATTAAATTAATAATTTCTAAATATACTGCGTCTTTGCAAGTTATGTAGCGTATCTAAACACCCCACAAACAGTTAGGAATATACATAAAGAAAGCATAGCAATTAGACGTCACCGAAGGTACCGATACAAAACGTGACATTCAAAGTGTTTCTATCAAAAAACATTTTCCAATACCACAGGCAAATAAATGCTAAATAGCAAAAAACTTAACGTAATGGTCTCTCTTTCTTCTCACTGCAGCTTAGTACCGTGTATGACCTCCTTGTGCATTGTACAGGTCCCTAACGCCGTGGCATGATGTAATCAGTGTGTTGATGTTATCTTCCGTAAGAAGGTCCCATTCCATCTAGGCAGCTGGTATGATACCTGGAAGTGTTTCTAGATGTTGTGGACGAGTATAAAGTACTGTTTTAAGCATGTCCCAGGCATTTTAAATGCGTTAGTGCACTCTCTGTTGATCACAACAGAACTGCATAAATCTTACCTCCCAAACGGCCTTATCGCACAATATTCCAAACTTATTGTGAGGTGTCTATATCGACAGAAAATTTGAACTGTGAAATTTAGAACCTCGCATCTTCAAACGTTGGTACGACTGAGCTGGTTTAAACCGAAGTCTGTATACGAGTAGTAACTAAGAAGAGTAAAATTTTGTTAAGTAGCACGATTTGTTAAACATTTTTGCTGTTTTGTCACTGTGGCAACAAGAGGAGAATTAAGACTTAGTACAGTGCCACAGAATTTGTATTATCAAATCCCACAACATTTTGTGTGAAAATATTGCTGTCAAATACAATTAGCGATCAAATTCGCACGCAATTTTTAACATTAAACAAACCTTATATTTGTCAAGCAATGCCATTATATTTCTAAATAAAATTAAACAACTTTTACTAAAATGCGTATGCAGTTACACGAAATCATGCTTTTGTTTTGTAATTGTGAGCACTTTAAAGTGATGTTTTAGGAGATGATGCCACCCGAAAAATAAAACACGACTGCTCTATACAATGCTACCAAATCTGACAGCAGTCTTGGGTGAGGTGACCGGCACAGTTTCAGTGCTCCGAAATAACTATAAATAGTGAGAAATAGGCTTTGGTCAGTTGTTAAACGCACTAGAACATTTGATATCTGTAATGTATTTCCTTTGATCATTCACCTGGAAATATCAAATTACGGTTAAAAATATTTCTAGGTGGATTTCACTTCAAGCAGAGTTTATTGATTTGCAGTAAACATTAAGGACTACATTCAAAAAATGAACATTATACAATTGCTCTCACAAAACTATCATATACAGACTGTTCGGAAACTCAGCGGAAATATTTCGCGAGGAGATTTCTTGTGTAAAATGAGGTAGACATATGCAATACAACTTCTAGCATAACTCAATTCCTAAGGGAGATGTACGCTCTTGAATATCGAGTTTAGAAATGGAATTCTCGCAAAATATCAGAAAGGATGAGGAATTAAACTATGATTCTTTGGATAATGTTTCGTGTTATCGAGATCTCCAACCTATAAAAAACCGATGTTAAGACATTCCACCTTCATAAAAATTACAGGGGTGGCCACCCTCTAATTGCATACAATTATTTTACCTTCGAGTTTTATTGAATTTTTGTGCCGTCTTATTAAGCAATACGGACTACTTAACATAAAAGATCCTCTTGTTATACGAGCCTAGGAACCACCGTTTCCTTTTAAAAGGTTCGCAAAGTTTTCCACTGACCTAAAACAACGCAATACAAACAACACGCGGAGATAAACGCATCGTAAGCAACCGATATCGGGCTTTCTAATCTTAAGCGCACTTACGTGGGAAATGCACTAATGCGACACAATCGTGTATTAACGTTCTTTGAAACTATCTTCTCGGTTAACCAGCATAAATGTTAAAATTAGTCATCAATTACACAAAAAATGCATTAATTATTATGATGGTCAGTGTAACGGTTAACCCTTATGCGCTGGGTAAACTGCGACTAACGTCCCATGATGAGGGGCCACGCGGTGTTGGTATTTCTGCTGGTACAAATCACGGGCTTGACCTCTGCAGCCGCACCGTACATCACATGCATGTTGGCTTAATTCCTCCCACGTAAACCTCGACATGCTGTCTACAGTGCAGTCCTACACACAACTAAGCCCAGCACACACCATCTATCTAGTTTCACTTGTGCTTTCGGGTATAGTCGGCCCAATTTCAGTTGCTTGCTATTTGTTTATTTCCACGTGCTAGAGGTATTGCCTACATGTTAAGCATTGTAACACCTCAGCTGAACACTTTGTGAGGTTTTTTTAAAGGAAACTGTGAACCCTAAGCACTTGCATGCAACAAGAGGACCTTTTTCGTTAAGTAGGATGTTCCTGCCTAACAAGATGGCATTAACGTTCCATAAAATTTAAAGGTAAAACATTTGTATGCAATTAGAGGGTGGCCACCCCAATCATTTTTATGAAGGTAGAAGGTCTTAACTCAGGTTTTTAGTCTACTTTCCGAAGAAAAGAAAGGCTTATGAGAACACTTTCCTGTCTGTATGTGTGTCCCCTCATCTCTTAGACTCGGTACATATATAGTACTAAGTAAAGGCACTGGAATTTTATAGTTTTAGACCACGCTGGGCACTTACTTTCAAAATAGCGCCTATAAAAATTTTAGGGTTATATGTAATATCTTTGAAACCATTCAACCAATTTCAAGCAAACTTTGTATGCAAGGTGCAAGCATTGAATTCAGAGGTGAATATTGTTTTTGGTCCTCTGTCTTGGAAGATAGTGTCACCTGAAAAATAAAGCTCTTATGTTATATCTAGAAAACTACCCAACCGATTTTCCACAAATTTGGCACGTAAGTAAAATAATGATAGTCTAGGAACATATTATAAATTTAACTTTATTAGGCACTTATGTTCAAAATGGAGGCCATATAAATATTTTAGGTTTAATTGGGTATAAATTTCCTACCGTTTGACAAATCCCAACCAAATTTTGTACTCTGACAGTCACTATTACAAGTATCATATAAGCCAAACAACAACCACTTTCGCCAGTCATTTTGTAAGATAGCGCTACATGAATTAATAAAGTTTTTGTGTAATATCTCAGGAAAAAATCTACAGATTANGTGTAATATCTCAGGAAAAAATCTACAGATTACTACCAAATTTGGCAAACAAGTAGTATTACGGTAGGAAATGTTAACTGACATACTTTAGGTGTGTCATAAATTTTTTCAAAATGGTGACCGTATAGATATTGTAGTTTTTTTATGTTTTATCTTCGAAAATTTCTCTTTTGTTCGCCATTTTGTAAAATGGTAGCACATGAAAAATTGCGTGATATCTCCGACAAAACAACCAATTCCCACCAAATTGGGCAAACAAGTAGCACTATGGCAGGCCATGTAAACTTATAAACTCTTATAGGATCAGGCACACGTATTTTCAAAATAGTGGCCATGTAAACATTTTAGCTCAGAATTTGTTATCTACGAAACTGCAAAAAAAAAAAAAAAAAAAAAAAAAAAATCAACGAAAATTTGTATGCTGACATCAAAATTGTGTATGTGTAAGCCTCATTTCTCCACTATTTTGTACGATAGTCCCACATTAAATAATACCGTATCTCGGGAAACAATCAACCGATTTCTTTATATATGTCGAAGAAGCTGTACTGGGGTGGGTCATATTAATTTACATGTTTAAAGTAGGTCAGTTATTTTCTGAATGGCGCCTACACAAACATTTTAGATTATTGTGCTATATCTACGAAACTATGTAACATATTTAAATTTAACTTTGTATATTGTATCATTAACAATCATCGAATGTGCTAATACACAAACTGTTTGTCCTTCATCTATGAACAATGGCAGTTTTATGCCATAACTCGAGGACTAATCAACCGATTCTTACAAAAATTTCACGTAAGTAAGCCTATTGCTACCGTAGGGTGTCTAAATTAACATGTTTTATGTGCGGCAGGCATGTTTTAATGGGGTTTATATAACAAATTTAGTTTAATTTGTTATATCTACGAAACGTTTCTACAACATTCAGTCACATTTTGTACGCAAACGGAATTTATTAGAAGCATAATTTATGCATACATAGACCCTCTTTTGCAGGTTTGTTTTAAAAGTAGTGCAAGGTGAGTAAATTAAACAGTTTGCCTTGCTTCCGGAATAATTCTACTAACTTCCACAAAATTTAGCACACCTACAGAAGGCCATGTAAAAAAATCATGATTCAA
>NQII01004431.1:56474-77753 GCA_002778355.1 Clitarchus hookeri
CTTCACACAGTCTGCATCTCCTTCCTAGTCCTTTGATGAAGTGGCTCTTTTAGAATGCACAATAAAAGTAGGACTCAATTCCAACCGACTCTGCTTCGCAACCTAGTGAAACACAGTGCTACTCCGTGATTAACTGTTGGCGTGCAGCAGGGATATCGCGTGACTGTGCGCGTCGTTTCAAAATCTCACCAGGTGAAATATTACTCTTACTTCCCGTAGTCACCACGCGCGTCGAATTGAAGCCGAGTGGGTTACAATCAGTTGACGCAAACTTATTTCTGTTTACAAAAGCCGCACGCCAAAAGGAAACTATTAAAATTGGGCGTAGCTCATTGTGCTTTCAGAAGTGCTGAATTAAAGTTGTATTTGTAATATCCGAAGGTCTGCTCTTTGATAAAATGTTTACTGACCTTTGTCAATTGAAGTGCTTCCAACACCAGATAATTGCTTGAATGTGTATTTTCCCAGCTCTGAAAAGTAGCATGTTGCAGTAGTAGTGAATAATAATAATTACAAAATATTTGAAAAATGATAGGCCATTCGAAAATTTTGGACGAGGTCCAACATATATTAAAAGCATTCCGGTCGCTTGGTATAAATTTACTAGCTGCCAACCAAATAAATTTGGTGGTTTAAGCGCGGTTCATAAAACAACTGCTCTACCAAACGTTACGCATCATTACTTTTTACGTTGGCTAGTACAATGCTTCATATATACTAACAAGACGTTGCAGAATTTCGTAAATAATAATACGCTTGTTTTTGTCAAAGAAATATGTATCAACAATAGCTGGAATTATTCTTTAATCAAGTTCTACCGACAAACGTTAAGTACAGGTATTTTTTGGCAAACCTTTAAAATTAATCTGGAAAGATTGGAAGATATTGCTTTGTTACCTATTTACAATTTAAAGTAATGAATCTGTATACTCCCCGCCCTGACGGCCTAGTAAGTACGAGGTGACTGAGTTCCAGTAATATATTCAAACTCATTCTTTAGCTGCGAATGAAATTGAACCTGTTTGAACTTGGTTTCGTGGGAAACAGTCCACCACTATCATTAAATATGTATGCGATACGTTCACAAATAATACGGATCAAACCTCCAGCAAGTGATTTCTCACAATAAATAGGATAAATGTATCATATGTACATGTCGTTACAGCCTAACGTGCATCCTAACGATGTTATACGCCCTAAAAATTGGAGATGGTAGACTGGTTTATTGCGAATAGTATGGGAAATAATTTGCACGGATGTCTGAGTGCAGGGATAGTTCTGTCTTTATCATTGAAGTAGGCCATTTTTATTGTGCGAAAACTCAATCGAACACTCTAGACGAATAATAAATAAGCATGGTAAAATTAACGAAGTGTTGTGCTAGCCTGAACAATATGTTAGATAATTCATCGTAAACGGTACAATTTAGTGTAATAACATAAGGTATATTTAATTTAATTATTTTAACTTGGGTATTTATTTCTTATCATCCATATTCCATTTTCACTTTGCATAGCGACATTCCGAGCAGGGACAGCGTGGCAACATATCTTATTTCCATAAATCTACCTACGTTTATGACACATATAGTATTTGCCGTGGATGCACATTTTTATAATGGCATACAATCAATGATTTCCAAGTAAGTTATTTCCTGAGTTATTCGCAATAAACCACTCAATAATATATACCGTTACAAGAAGGCAGAGAGGCATACCCCGGTTCGTGGGGGCTTGAGGTATTAATAAAAATGAAAGACCTAAATTTGATTTTTAATTTATTCACACAGTTATTTTTTTTACAACATAGAACCATCTATCTTCGCAAATACTCTATTTATTTTCAGTGAGCGCAATATTTAATAGCTATCTTAATTCTAATTAAAGTCCTTATCAATGTGTCTGTACTGATTACAGTCACTCCGTTGTCTTCAGATACCTCCCGCTTAAGGTCGCACAATCCTCCACATTCTGAACTCTAAATACCCGGAGTCCCATCGCGGCTTAAGTAGTCTCATTGGTCCGGTTTAGAAGGTTTCCCGCTCCCCGAGTCACGCTGAAAGAGGCTAGGGCATTGACCAGAACGTTCCTTCAAATATAACCTCAAGCATTCAATCCGCTGAACGACAGGGGCACACAAGTCACGATAGGCTTATCGCGGCGGCACGCCTTTGTGAATCGTCGCTCGATTCGTACAATACATATTTGACATTCCTTCGCTCTCACGGCCAGGACGGGGCAAGGGAAGCGAAGAAGCAGTAACATGTACAAATACTTTTAAGTGCGTGTACCATCCTTGGGAAGGACGTTAGGTTATATGCCATGGACATATATGTTTGCAAGGGATCAGTTGCCAGAGTTTGTGAACCTTCAGTTTATTTGATAAAGCCACGATACATTTTCATACTGCAACTAAGGCAGGTGAAATGTTCGAACGCTATGCTGTGTTACGACCATTAGTACAGTTCGTTGTTCCTTATTCCAACTCCAGCCCACTGTAGCGTTTCTCACCTAAACCTTTTCCGATCTCCAAATACAAGCACCGAACAAAACAATGAAATGCAGTATTTTGTAATTAATACCTTTGCATTTGGATTAAACACTATTAATTTGACCTACCTTCGCTGAGGTACCACCAGGATATATAGACAGCACACTTTTCAAGCTCAGTTACTGCTTTTCAATCACTCTGTTCAGTGCACAGAGAGAAATATTCCGTAGAGAGGTCACCCTGAAAAATATTTTTTTCTGGTCACAAAAGTTCAATTGTGACAAGTAAATAATTTATTGGTCACCACAAAATTTATTTGGCAAGGGGAATGCTAACAAAACATTTTGTGGTTGCCACAAAAAAATTGTTTTCAGTGTGTACTGAAAATTAATTGCGAATCCGTAACAGGTAATCGCTAAGACCCACAAATGTTTTAACCGCTCTAGTTTGGTTGTCACATAATTATCTAATAACACACATTTGCACACAGTGACCGCACTCACTATATACCATAAGCAAAAAACTTCTTATCTTTGAGTGGTTTGCAAATTAACATCTTGTAAGCTGTAGTGATGTGATCAGGTCATTTTGTATTTTGTTTCTTAAATATGTACTATTCTGTGGTCCTGCTTCCAAATGATGCTTCATATCAGGCTCATACTAGTTACGGTAATGCATTATTAGACTCTTCATGACGTCTGAAATACTCTTTTGCATCTACTCAGTATATGTAAAACAACAACAATTGTTTTGTTGAGCAGATAATTCAATCTCATGAAAGATATGTGTTCGTATCTTCTTGTATCGTTTCAGTTTGCAGGTCATTAGAGCTAAACCTGATAAAAGATTTTTTTGGACATGCGGCATTGTTTCCGAAGGACCAATAATTCACCGGCCTTTCCTCATCAANAACCTGATAAAAGATTTTTTTGGACATGCGGCATTGTTTCCGAAGGACCAATAATTCACCGGCCTTTCCTCATCAACTTGCTGTTCGTGGTATGATGTGTTCGAAGACATTTGCTGTTCATGAATATCGTGCTGATGTGACGTTTGAACTAATGCCCAGGCCCCTGTCACATCTTTTCATAAAAATGTAAAATATTATCACATTAATTATTTGGTACTACTGATGACATGTGTATTTTTTGTTCGTGTGCAATGCAGAGTTCAAACTTAACGATCCATCACTGGAGTAAACAAATATTGCAAAAGAAACACTGATTTTATTTTAGGGGATACAAAAACCGTCAATATAACACACAGACAGTCTGGCTATTACACTCCACGGGAAAACCAATGATTTAGTAATCACTGCCATCCCGATTTNCTTAAAGCGAAAACATCTGCGGCTTTTATAAGGTAATTTCTGCCACCTTACGTCTGAGTTGCGTGACGACACGCAATGTGTTTTACGAGGCGGGAGTTCACCGTGGCGCCCTGCTACAGAGGGAATAAGGCTATATATCACTACTCAGTGGAGTTCTCTTCACACAGTCTGCATCTCCTTCCTAGTCCTTTGATGAAGTGGCTCTTTTAGAATGCACAATAAAAGTAGGACTCAATTCCAACCGACTCTGCTTCGCAACCTAGTGAAACACAGTGCTACTCCGTGATTAACTGTTGGCGTGCAGCAGGGATATCGCGTGACTGTGCGCGTCGTTTCGAAATTTCACCAGGTGAAATATTACTCTTACTTCCCGTAGTCACTGCGCGCGTCGAATTGAAGCCGAGTGGGTTACAATCAGTTGACGCAAACTTATTTCTGTGTACAAAAGCCGCACGCCAAAAGAAAACTATTAAAATTGGGCGTAGCTCATTGCGCTTTCAGAAGTGCTGAATTAAAGTTGTATTTGTAATATCCGAAGGTCTGCTATTTAAAGGTAACGCTATTACTTTGATAAAATGTTTACTAATCTTTGTCAATTGAAGTACTTCCAACACCAGATAATTGCCTGAATGTGTATTTTCCCAGCTCTGAAAAGTAGCATGTTGCAGTAGTAATGAATAATAATAATTACAAAATATTTGAAAAATGATAGGCCATTCGAAATTTTGGACGAGGTCCAACATATATTAAAAGCATTCCAGTCGCTTGGTATAAATTTACTAGCTGCTAACCAAATAAATTTGGTGGTTTAAGCGCGGCTCATAAAACAACTGCTCTACCAAACGTTACGCATCATTACTTTTAACGTTGGCTAGTGCAATGCTTCATATGTACTAACAAGACGTTGCAGAATTTCGTAAATAATAATACGCTTGTTTCTGTCAAATAAATATGTATCAATAATAACTGGACTTATTCTTTAATCAAGTTCTACTGACAAACTTTAAGTACAGGTATTTTTGCCAAACCTTTAAAATTAATCTGGAAAGATTGGAAGACATTGCTTTGTTACCTATTTACAATTTAAAATAATGAATCTGTATACTCCCCGCCCTGACGGCCTAGTAAGTACGAGGTGACTGAATTCCAGCAATATATACAAACTCATTCTTTAGCTGCGAATGAAACTGAACCTTTTTGAACTTGGTTTCGTGGGAAACAGTTCACAACTATCATTAAATATTTATGCAATACGTTCACAAATAATACAAAACAAACCTCCGGAAAGTGATTTCTCACAATAAATAGAATAAATGTATCATATGTACATGTTGTTATAGCCTAACGTGCATCCTAACGTTGTTATACGCCCTACAAATTGGAGATGGTAGACTGGTTTATTGCGAATAGTATGGGAAATAATTTGCACGGAAGTCTGAGTGTATGGATAGTTCTGCCTTTATGATTGAAGTAGGCCAATTTCTTTGTGCGAAAACTCAATCTAACACTCTAGACGAATAATAAATAAGCATGGTAAAATTAACGAAGATGGTCACATTGTGTTGTTGTGCTAGCCTGAACAATATGTAAGATAATTCATCGTAAACGGTACAATTTAGTGTAATAACATAAGGTATATTTAGTTTAATTATTTTAACTTGGGTATTTATTTCTTATCATCCATATTCCATTTTAACTTTGCATAGCGACATTCCAAGCAGGGACAGCGTGGCAACATATCTTATTTCCATAAATCTACCTACGTTTATGACACATATAGTATTTGCCGTGGATGCACATTTTTATAATGGCATACAATCAATGATTTCCAAGTAAGTTATTTCCTGAGTTATTCGCAATAAACCACTCAATAATATATACCGTTACAAGAAGGCAGAGAGGCATACCCCGGTTCGTGGGGGCTTGAGGTATTAATAAAAATGAAAGACCTAAATTTGATTTTTAATTTATTCACACAGTTATTTTTTTTACAACATAGAACCATCTATCTTCGCAAATACTCTATTTATTTTCAGTGAGCGCAATATTTAATAGCTATCTTAATTCTAATTAAAGTCCTTATAAATGTCTCTGTACTGATTACAGTCACTCCGTTGTCTTCAGATACCTCCCGCTTAAGGTCGCACAATCCTCCACATTAAGTAGTCTCATTGGTCCGGTTTAGAAGGTTTCCCGCTCCCCGATTCACGCTAAGAGAGGCTAGGGCATTGATCAGAACGTTCCTTCAAATATAACCTCAAACATTCAATCCGCTGAACGACAGGGGCACACGAGTCGCGATAGGCTTATCGCGGCGGCACGCCTTTGTGAATCGTCGCTCGATTCGCACAATACATATTTGACATTCCTTCGCTCTCGCGGCCAGGACGGGGCAAGGGAAGCGAAGAAGCAGTAACATGTACAAATACTTTTAAGTGCGTGTACCATCCTTGGGAAGGACGTTAGGTTATATGCCATGGACATATACTTTTGCAAGGGATCAGTTGCCGGAGTTTGTGAACATTCAGTTTATTTGATAAAGTCACGAGACATTTTCATACTGCAACTAAGGAAGGTGAAATGTTCGAACGCTATTCTGTGTTACGACCATTAGTACAGTTCGTTGTTCCTTATTCCAACTCCAGACCACTGTAGCGTTTCTCACCTAAACCTTTTCCGATCTCCAAATACAAGCACCGAACAAAACAATGAAATTCAGTATTTTGTAATTAATACCTTTGAATTTGGATTAAATACTATTAATTTGACCTACCTTCGCTGAGGCACCACCATGATATACAGACAGCACACATTTCCAGCTCAGTTACTGATCTTCCATCACTCTGTTCAGTGCACAGAGAGAAATATTCCGTAGAGAGGTCACCCTGCAAAATTATTTTTTCACTTGTCACAAAAGTTCAGCTGTGAAAAGTAAATAATTTAGTGGTCACCACAAACTTTATTTGGCAAGGGGAATATTAACAAAACATTTTGTGGTTGCCACAAAAAATTGTTTTCAGTGTGTGCTGAAAATTAATTGCGAATCCGTGACAGGTAATCGCTAAGACCCACAAATGTTTTAACCGCTCTAGTTTGGTTGTCACATAATTATCTAATAACACAAATTTGCACATAGTGACCGCACTCACTATCTACCATAAGCAAAAAACTTCTTATCTTTGAGTGGTTTGCAAATTAACATCTTGTAGGCTGTAGTGATGTGATCAGGTCATTTTGTATTTTGTTTCTTAAATACGTACTATTCTGTGGTCCTGCTTCCAAATGATGCTCCATATCAGGCTCATACTAGTTACGGTAATGCATTATTAGACTCTTCATGAAGTCTGAAATACTCTTTTGCATCTACTCAGTATATGTAAAACAATGACAATTGTTTTGTTGAGCAGGTGACTCAATCTCATGAAAGATATGTGTTGGTGTCTTCTTGTGTCGTTTCAGTTTGCAGGTCATTATAGCTTAACCTGATAAAAGATTTTTTTGGACATGCGGCATTGTTTCCGAAGGACCAATAATTCACCGGCCTTTCCTCATCAACTTGCTGTTCGTGGTATGATGTGTTCGAAGACATTTGCTGTTCATGAATATCGTGCTGATGTGACGTTTGAACTAATGCCCAGGCCCCTGTCACATCTTTTCATAAAAATGTAAAATATTATCACATTAATTATTTGGTACTACTGATGACATGTGTATTTTTTGTTCGTGTGCAATGCAGAGTTCAAACTTAACGATCCATCACTGGAGTAAACAAATATTGCAAAAGAAACACTGATTTTATTTTAGGGGATACAAAAACCGTCAATATAACACACAGACAGTCTGGCTATTACACTCCACGGGAAAACCAATGATTTAGTAATCACTGCCATCCCGATTCCGACCGCGCTGTATTAGAGTCGCAGTCGAACTACGACTGTACATCAAATATTCCTGCTCGTATAAATATAAGCTCAGTAACTATTTGGTGGTAGGTTTCCTCAATCTAGGAGGGGCGAAGAGAAAATAAGAACAGTAACTTGTGTAATTTGATTTCTGGATAGAATTCGCGCACCCTTGTTTAAAGGTGGGTTCCACTTGATAATGACAGCGACGCTCGGAAGATAAANATATAACACACAGACAGTCTGGCTATTACACTCCACGGGAAAACCAATGATTTAGTAATCACTGCCATCCCGATTTTGACCGCGCTGTATTAGAGTCGCAGTCGAACTACGACTGTACATAAAATATTCCTGCTCGTATAAATATAAGCTCAGTAACTATTTGGTGGTAGGTTTCCTCAATCTAGGAGGGGCGAAGAGAAAATAAGAACAGTAACTTGTGTAATCTGCTTTCTGGATAGAATTCGCGCACCCTTGTTTAAAGGTGGGTTCCACTTGATAATGACAGCGACGCTCGGAAGATAAANTTTCTGGATAGAATTCGCGCACCCTTGTTTAAAGGTGGGTTCCACTTGATAATGACAGCGACGCTCGGAAGATAAACGTATTGACTCATTAGGGTGGGCCATGGCCACGCCTGTGGTGTATTGCTGCTGTAGTTACCTTTAACTAATGTTTTCTGTGGCATACGCACTTGCAAAAGCAACCGCTGTGGCTCACAGTTACTTCGTGGAATCAAACATATATGCGGTGTGTGGAGCAGGAAGCCTGTAGTTTTTTAGTTCAATAAGTTACCGGGAGGGACAAAACTGTCTACTCTTAACGCACGTGCCCATCTATAAGGAAATGAAAAAAACGCAGGTATCGGAGGATTCGTCCACTGAGAAATATATTTTCCAGAGTGCTGTAATTTATTAATGCTTTGTGTTTTACCGTCCCGGGGATATTGCAGAGTTACGGAATCAGAAAAACCCATCCCCATCCTACATTACAGCAACTATATATTTCGATGAATGCTTTATAACAGCGATGCATATCCATATATGTACAAGTGTTTCAGACGCTGATAAAATATAGGCGACAACAGAATTGTTGTCTGGCAAAGTCGGCGTGACTCTGCACAACAAGTCTAGGTTGTGTCACTCACNATATAGGCGACAACAGAATTGTTGTCTGGCAAAGTCGGCGTGACTCTGCACAACAAGTCTAGGTTGTGTCACTCACGCTAAGGCTGTGTTCGAATTCACCAGATAAAGGTCCTTACCTGGCTTCGTGCATGCCGGATGTAACGCCACATTGTTACTGTCAGAAATCACATCAAGGGCACATGATGCACCCTACAATGTCCCCTTTAGCGAAGGGCACGAGCTACTTCTCGAGCCCTAGATAGTTTTCCGATGCGTAATTGTTTGAAATATTACATTTATAGCTCTGTACGGTCGCTGGAAACACTTACANATATAGGCGACAACAGAATTGTTGTCTGGCAAAGTCGGCGTGACTCTGCACAACAAGTCTAGGTTGTGTCACTCAAGTTAAGGCTGTGTTCGAATTCACCAGATAAAGGTCCTTACCTGGCTTCGTGCATGCCGGATGTAACGCCACATTGTTACTGTCAGAAATCACATCAAGGGCACATGATGCACCCTACAATGTCCCCTTTAGCGAAGGGCACGAGCTACTTCTCGAGTCCTAGATAGTTTTCCGATGCGTAATTGTTTGAAATATTACATTTATAGCTCTGTACGGTCGCTGGAAACACTTACACGCGTCAAAAAGATTAATAAACCTCGCATAGAGCAAAACTCGAGGAGGAAACGAGCACAGGTGTCCGAAATCGCTAACGAATATTTTAAAAGAAGGGAACAAGGGCACATTGCACTGAAATCGAACACAGTATACGTTTAGTCGGGAAGAATGAACACAGAGATGTCAATCACAAGTAAATGAAATTACTGAATAAGAATTAATTTTGATGAACATACTGGCAAGCTATGCAAGTAAACAAACACCTATTGAAGTCTCCTTAGGCAAACAGAAATACCTACACTGCACGTTTTATTCTTCCATCACGTGAGCTAATAACCTTGCCGCCCACGAAGTGAGCAAATGGTGGCGAAGCGGCAGGCGAGGGCTATAAAATTGTTAGCAGCGATAAATCGTATAGCCGGCGCAGCAGCATTAACCCACAACGCGCCAGTAGATGAACGAGTGGATATGGAGGTTGTAAAACGCACCAACGTAGCCACGGATATTACGTCACTCCTGCGAACACGACCGAATGGTCAGCCAGCGACAAGAGCAACGCCGGATTGTTTCGGTTGTCGTGAGCGAGTGAATCAGTAATACAGCGCAAGACAAACATATTATTGAATTCCCGTGCGTTCCCATGAAGAGCAGAAATATCTTTACTTAGGCTCTGATGCGACCAGATTATTACGACCTTTTATGTGAATTGAACTTCACCAAACCACGGAAAGCCATCTATTTACAGCTTGCAAACATGTTGCTACGTTTACTTCTACATATGTGATGCTCTTATGGTTCACGTGTACATCATGATAACGTTTGAAACGGCCGAAATCTTGCTAACGTCTGGTTATCGATCTGACTCTCTCCAGGAAAACTATACTGCTGTCGTTAGAAATTGCGTGATTACATTGTTTTCAAGCAGGGACATCATGGCTTTAATTGGTCTTAGGAGTCCAAAATCCAACAGTTACTGCGGAATAATTGTGTAATCCCATCCTGGTACGTTGAAGAGTTACTGCCATGAATTTCTTTCTTTGTTAAATGTATGCTTTGATAGGTATAATATGCCTCTACCTTGTACGTTTTTAATTGACCTCGTGTCTTTGTCTCTTAGCGTCAAGTCATAATGTAAATACTTGCTCCCACACCAACTGCACAAGGTGGGCTTACTAACGCAGGTTGCCAAAATGCAATGTAAATCTGCTGCTTCCACGAAAATGTTTGTGAAAGAAACATGCAACTGAACTCATGTGCTGGATTATGATTTTAACATCCAGAATTATTTAAATTAATGACAAGGAAGCACTCGCCTAGTATCGTTTTCATTTTTGAAAGTGTACAAAATAAGCTTTCAGTCGCCAATGTAAGATACGATACTCTGGGATACTAACAGCACTGACCACGTATAAACGTTAACCTTACAAAATAGGGTTTAACAGCATGCAGAATTTGCTAATTATAACATTTTTTCAATCGATATGCAGTTTTTATATATTCTTTAATATTGAACTGTATGTAGTCTCAACGTACTCACAAGTATTACTGTTGTTATAAGCACAATTTTGCCAATACCGTAGTCGCTGTACGAAATTACTGCGATATATACAACGGGAAGGTTAAAACAATGACCATATATGTATTGTGTGTTCACCCCTAAAACACCTGGGCATACTAAAGAGAGTAAACTGTCAAAAGAAATTACGCAATATCATACAAATATATATATATATATTTTACATACAGTAAGTACCTAAACATATACAGAGATCATGTATCAATTGTGGCATTATTATTTAACGCAGAATGGTATAAACCTTATAAAACAATAAATCCAACATGTTTCTGTGGTTACAACTGAAATTCCATTTTTCGTGGCCCAAACTAGTACTAATTGAAAATAATCGAATAATTTATTTACCAAAAAGACCTTCCAAAACGTACGACGGTTTGTTATGGAAAATATTTGTGTCACTTACCATCGCTATACACGGCGTTATCCGTCAGACAGGTTGCCTAACCATACGAACACATAACATTCCGTATGAACAGTCTACCTCAGTTAGTATTGCACATCCTCCGAACAACCCAAATGTATACACGAGCATAGTAACTCATTATTGTAACTCACTAATTAGCAAGTTTCGTCGTCCATGTACAATCGTAATCGGTCCTGTCTCCTTTATCTCTAAATTTCCAATACTCGCGGCTAAAAGTGACCAGGTATCAACTCAGGAGAGCCAGTAAGGCCATAATCCAAGTTAACCTCAGCTTATACACGTGGAATTCACAGTATGAAATTAGAAGGACTTAGGGAGGACTATCCCTGAGAAGGGCATCGGCTGCTCCTAACGAGATTCCGTCGTAAGATCCGTCGCATCGCCTGCTAAACCAGGAATGTAGTGCCCTGGCTTAAGATACTATTGTCTAATACATCGTTAGTTCTGCAGGCGTAGCTTCTGTCATTCCGACGAGTTGTAGATTACTATCCACCATCGCGTATGGTTCGGGAGTATTTATCCCGTTGTCGTAGATACGGCCTTATCCTTGTGTTTCCTCAGATGTCTGAACTGTTCTGGAGCTGAAACATCCCATCATGTATACGTGTTTGGTTTTTTCTCTAAACATGCCATTTATCACATTCGTTTTATACATCTGTTAACATTTTCTTCAGTTTTATGTATAAATTATAATAAATGCGAATACAAACAGAGAGAAAACAGGCGTGTTGGTAATATAGAGAGAAATAGTTCTCCCGAAAAATAATCTTAACGCGAGTGCGTGTTATCCCTTTCGTTTAGTTAAGCTTTATTTGCACGAGGCGGAAGAATATCCCGAACGAAGAACTTTAGCAAGGCTTCAGAAAAGTTTTGAGTAACCGTGAATGGACTAGATGCATATTTTCTGCGGGATTTTTAGTTCTTTGGACTTGCTTATGGCTGAAACGGAGAATTTGTTTCGAAAGCCACTGCAAGAGACCCATTACGGAGGAAAATGGTCGTAGCGTGAAACAGGCGAACTCTTGTTGAAACATGCGGACCTGACCTCTCCACTCAGGCACTAACGAGGTCCACTGGACGACGGCTTGACAGCCGTCGCGGTCAGAAGTGAGAGCCACTCCAACATCCCATGGCGGCGAAACATTAGATCCATCATCGCTATCTGACTGCGTGTAACGAGTTGAGAGATTTGGGTGGCTCTTAACATCGAGGTCTTGAGAGCCTATAATGGTGAAGTGAGTATGGAGCAGCTTTGGAATGCAAGGACGGGGGAAATGGGAAACCCTCGAGAAAACTCTCTGACCAGCGGCATCGTCCCATACGCAAAAATCCGAGAGCGACCCCGCCGTGAATCGAACTGGGTTCGCCCAGGTGGGAGGCGAGCAGTCTAACCACTACACAACCACGGAATTTAATAACGCTCCGTTGGGGAAATCGACATCGTTACTACCCATGAACGTAGATCTATAGCGAAATGTAAGGGGAGTAACAAGTCCAAAGTATAAACCCAATTAGAATAGCATCTATGATAAATGTAAAAATATGATCCAGCAACATTAAAAATTAAATTTTTGTTACGCCTGAAATACTACTGACAACGCATTCGTAAGTAATAAAGTGGCTGTAAATACTGCAAAATATCATACACAAGATGAAGACTCAAACTCTTCCTTGTCCCACTTACGTTACAAAGTTAACGGCTCTGCTTACACGCCGTATGCGCGTGTGTTTATTTATGATTACGATGTAAGAGTGGTTGTGGTATGTCACAATTTCGGCTGCAGATGTGTTTGTAATGGCTCGTATGAAATAGCTGTTATGCAACATTCGATTACACTGAGTGCACACGAATGCGGTGAGCGCCCTTTGGTGTAAGTTTATAGACCCAACTAAGCTTTGTCATCATGAGGCGGAGGAATATACTGGAAGTATAACTTTTAGCATCCAGGGCTTCAGAAAAGCCGGAAGAAACCGTGAATGGCCTATAAGGTTTGCGGTTTCTAAATAAGTGCTCCTAAACAACTGCAATCAGTTATAAAATGGCGTTTGAAGCCGAATCTTAAAGTCGTACACCGTGCCATATGAGGCAGCAGAGAAACTACGCGGCACATGCGATAGCGAGCAGGGAAATATCTGTCGGAGCCAGGCGGGGATGGCGTCGTGATTTGAACTCCCGCTGGCAAGGAAACAGCAGAGCTGTCACCGCCACAAAATAACAAATCATCTTTTGGATGTATTCGCGAGAACGCCAATGCCTGAAAACACCGGGGAAATATTTCCTCCTGAATGACTAGACGTGCCATTGTTTCTGTTGGTACACTACTGCCACTATGGACAAAAAATACCTGGTACTGTTTGTACATTACTATCATACTGTGATTTATCCCGTACACAAATATACGACCGTAAAATATGCAAGCAATGTCACATCAATGCACCTCCTTAGGTCTCGGAGAAGGCCTAGTTATAATTTTGAAGCACACGTGAGTTGTGTTTTTATGATAAACATAGCAAAATGAATTGCAACCATAATATTGAATATGTGGGCAAGTATAAATGAAGACTTAAATTTAGAAGTGGGAATTGAAACATATCCCAACCGTTTGTTCCAAAGAAAAGTAAGTTCACGTTGTGTTGCCCAAATTCGTCCAAGAAAATGTGTTTAGCAAGTATGCATGTATAGTGTAATACTATCCCTAGCATTTCGTACTGGCTTTTTTTTTTAATCAATAGGGAGCGAAAAATTTAATTTTACTTCTGCATCTATACACGTGCTTGTTTTTTTCCCGACCGGATTAATCAAGTATGTTTTCTTTCACATAACATTTCAGCCATGATTATGGCGAGAGCCAAGTCATCTGCTTTCGCGAGGGTTCCGCCTGCCTGCACTTGAACTGCACGGAAGTGTGTTTGAAAGCCAGGTTTTTGGACGAAACTGAAACGCGCCTCCGGTATGTTTTACTACGAAAGGACATACCCCAGACGAAGACGGGATGGTAGAACGCATGCTGCAAATATTATATTGGTTGGAGACCAGAAATATAGTTAAGAACGGCTTTTTCAGACCACCGTATCTTATCACATACTAGTAGAACACGAGCCAAACTACGATAGGAGGCTGCATTGACCTATGATACAAACTTTCCAAGAATAAAATGATCGTGTCACGATGAAAGTCCCAAAGGTACACGCAGCACTAAGAGAAAACTGCACGTCAGTTCCGAGCTCTGCGCGTAGCGGCGATGGCCCATTCGTAGTGCAGCCCTTATAACTCCCGCTCTTCTCGGCCAAAAAAGGAGACAAAACTATGCAGGCAGGAAGGGCCCTTAAGATAAAGATATCCCGTCCATCTTTTTTTTTGCAAATATTTATAAACAGACTTCATGACCGGACACTAAACATCAACGCTTGATATGACATAAAGAACCACTTAACAGAATTTCTTAAGTTTGTACGTTTTAAGCTATAGTCGTATTTTCACATTTGGAATAACACTTATTAAATAATGAGGTAACTTTTGATCGCCGTTGTAGATGTGAAACGAGCAACGGGAGATAGGTTGGATTCCGAAATAACTATTACAAATGTTCTCGGTGCCTTGACCCTTAACTGCGTGTGTACCACATTTCCTAGCATCTGTTTAAGCCTTCGGTTTGCTTCTGTGAACAAACATAAACATATAATCCCTTCCATCCCCAGTGTCTAGGGGATTAATGTACCGCTCGAGTGTTACATTCATAATTAGCTCGGCTTTCAACGACAGTTAATGGCCTTTTGCGACTTTACGGCACTTAAATTCCATCAGGAGGGCTTTCCGGTTGGATTATCACCTTGCCTGGAGTCGCTACAGGGGCGTAAGTTGCGGCTGTTCGCTAAATCTGTCCGAGCACTCCCCTGCCTCGAGCGACAAGTGCTTTGCAGCGCGTTGTGAAGCGGTGCGTGAGTTAGAATGAGAAACTATAGAGAGTGAGCTGCTTCCTCGCGGGGCTAGAGAGAGAGAGAGAGAGAGAGTGTAGTGTNGGGAGGTTCTGCGACCGACGTACAGTAACATTCTCCTGTTTGGCTGCACGGAAATCTGCGGAACAATTTCCGACCACGTTTCACCCGAGTGTAGGAATGGGCTGGTACTGAAACTGTATTAATGTCATGAAGTAATGCCAGTTCCCAAAGTTAACGTAAATCATAATAACCATGCACAGGTAGTCGTAATGTAAATCACAATGAAATTTTTCTGAAAGAAAATGAAAATACCCTTATCAAAAAAGAATTTTATCTTAGAACGTACGAAACATCGATTGATTTTAGAACCTTGAAATGAAAACTCAGAATAAACTAGTTGTATTGCAAACCTTTGGAAAACAGAAATGGAGAAACCAATTATTATTCATCCCATCTTAGATCGTTGCAAGTCATCGACAGAAAAAGATATAACAAATAATTCCCGTCTTTGAAATACTGGAAAACACACATACATATGTGACTGGAAATATATATTAAAGAAGTAATTGATTCAGATGAAATTGAATTCTTCATGCAGTATACTGGTAAAACGGTAACTAATGCACTTCAGTATAGACATTCAATAAAATTTCAATTAAAATGAAATTGTATATTTGTATCAGTTTTATTTAACTACTAAATCCAGATACCGAATAAATTCCAACATAAATCTAATATATGCGCAAAATAATTTTTTCTGAAATGTTTTGCGTGTTTAGGAAACACGTGTACGTGATTCGTGACCGGAAAACAGGGAGATTTATATAGGACACCCAAGGACCATCGCAACTAACAAGGGCTTAAAGGCGGAGGGTGACAAACACATTACGTGGGATATTATGCAAAGTACTTGCGTTGGAGGAACAGTCAGTGAAGAGCCATGAAAAGAAGTGAAAGCAAGTGCCAGTATGCCTCGTCGACGTCATAGGGCACCATATCAGCTTGTGAGTTCGAATGGGGCAGAATGATTCCGGGAAACAGGTTTGTCATACCGCGACATTACGGCTCGTACAGGGCATGCTGCTACAGTGAAGCGTGTGTGGAACCAGTGAATAGAAGAGTGCCGTGTGCAGCGACGAGCACGTACTGGACCACAGCACGGGGTAACCGCCATCTTGTCCACAAAGCCGCATCCTCAGTTTTGGAACGACACTGGAGCTATGCAATGGGTGACCTATCTGCTTCGACGATCCGACACCGTATGCCATTGCATAAGCTTCCATTCGCCAGAATCCACAAACGCCTCAGACTGCAATAAGCACGTGAACGCCTTCGCCGGCGTGCTGAGTGGCAAAATGTATTGTTTTCGGACAAGTCCCGCTTCAACCTGCCCTACAGTGGTGACTGCAATCTGGCAACCTGCATTATAGAGCGGCATAGCAGACAAACGCCTAGTGTGATTATTTGAGAGTCATTGGATACGACATGCGATCTCGATTGCTACGTATTGAGGGTAATCTGAACAGCAACTACTGTATCAGAGCCCGAGGTGCCCCTCTTACTTCAGGAGACTCCACATACCATATTTCAGGGGGATAATGTCCAGCCACATGTGGCAAGGAATGTGCAAACCTTCTTCAATGAACGATAGGTACCACGGCCTGCACGTTCGCCCCTTGAACATGCCTGGGATATAGTTTATCGGCAAGGACCTCCAGCATTCACTGTTGATGCTTTGTGGACTCGCATACAAACCGCGTGGAGGGTGATACCCCAGGAACATATCCAGATCCTTTTTGATCCCATCCCACGATGTTTAGGGGCTCTGACAGCAACACATTGGGGTTTCACACAATACTGAGTTCTCGAGGACAGCGATCACACACAGTTCTGTAATCCTAATCAATTGCGTACTCTCATGTACCTAATCTGTGCTATAACGTTAATTTCAATCACATACATGCTTATTGGTGTAGCAGTTTTCACAAACGTTAGTGTATTATTGTTAAAGCTTCCAAAGTAGATGCGACGCCGATCATTCCTCTGAACACATTTTTCGGAAATCATCCACGTTTCTCCCTTGCGAACGTCTATCAAAGGAATATGGTAAGGCCTGAATCAATTAACATTTATGGAAACCAGCGAAATAGTTTCCTGAGACTACAAAGTTTCACAACAATTAATTTAATTTCCATTCTGTCCCAGCAAGCATGCAAGTGGCACTTACCAGAACAATTAAAACACTCTAAAAGTTGAACTCGGGCAGACAGCATGAACTAGCCACCAACAATATGGCCACTTTCTGCTCTCTTTAAAAAGGAAATGTTTGACTGGCTGTCTAGCCCTGTGGTGATACAGATGAACACATCACTTCGTAAACTTGCTTTTAACCCGAGGAAAACATAATTGAGCGTTACACATGTCCAATGAACCATAAGGTTGGCACCACGCTAGCTCCGTATGACAACACCCCTCTTATGACAAATACGAAACATCGAATAAAGTAGATTGCATACNGGGGGGGGGGGGGGGGACCTCTAACTTGCGCGATAAGAGTCGTGTCTACTCTCTTCCCTCCGAACACTTCCTCCCATTTCATGATTCATATTGTTGTTTACATTTACTGTGCTACCAAAAAACATTTATATAATTACTGCTTTAAGAAAATACTTATTTTGATTATAATGACTGCGCAACGTATTTATTTATATGCAGGTTTCACAGATGTATCTGTCGGTACAGGAGAACAGTGTTTAGTTGTGCATTTCTCTCCTCCCACACCATCCATGTAGGGCCTACCTGGTAAATGTACTTTCCCACTTCTATTTCATCCCTAAAGGAAGGCGTGATTTTCCTCTGGTGTTTTGTATTTACATTTTGCAATCAGTTATAATATAACTAGCTCAAACTTCAGCCACAACTTACCTGAGCCGTACAGCACGAGTGCTTATTGACAAACTTCCAAGGTATTGAGGAATATCCCACTAAACATATCTAGGCAATTGAAATACTAGCAACACGCACACATCAAATTATTGAAAATTACGGCAGTTATCAGTAGATTACCGCATATTCGAAACCATAGACGGTGAAGGGCAAATGGCACTAAGACAATCCTAAAGATAGCGAATTGATTGGCTAGCACCAAAACTAATGAAGACACCGAAACACTTGCTCAGAAATTCTAACAGCGTTTTTACCAATATTTATTGAAAAGGCAGCACAGGCTACCCCTTTCTTGACGATCCGCTGGCGCTGTATCAGTTAGAACCAATTTATATATTTTAACAGTAGGATGTTAGAAACAATGTTCCCTGATAAAAACTTTATTTATATCCGCTGTATTTAATAGACATGAGAAACTGGTGCCGAAATGTTGGACAAGTAACTTATTTTTTTGTCGCAGGTTTCAGTAACGTGGCTGTAGTGCAGCGTCCAGGAAACTGGACATGTCCAAAAATCACGGGAAAGCTCAGTGTATCCGCTAGTACCACAAGACCCGGTCACGTTCAGACAACGTATGAAAGATGCCGCCCGATACCAAGAGCATGATGTCGTGGTATGACACGTCCAAGAACACAGGATCTGTCACTGACTTACCGATAACTGGCCGACCATCAACCTCCGCAGAAAGTATGGAAGCAGTGAGACAGTTTTTTGTGCAAAGTGCTAAGAAATCAGTGCACAGAGCCTCAAGTGAATTACAGATGCCAAAAAGGTATAATCATTATATTTTACACAAACGTTTATTGTTTCGTGCATACAAAGTGTAAATTGTTCAGGTTTTATTGGCCAATAACGCCCACGTCGGTATGACTTTGCAGTCGTAATGGTATCACGTATTGAGGGCGATAATGGTTATCTCAAACGTGTTGTGTGGACTGACGAGGCCACCTTTCCACCGGCTTAACGTGCGTATTTGTGTTTCAACGCTCCCTAGTGAAGCGTCAAAGTGTACCAGAGGCAGCCCAAAGGTGAATGTTTGGTGCACGCTTTTGCATGATATATTTACCGAACCGTTATTTTTCGCTGTGGGCACCATCACACCTCCAGTGTATCTGGACATGTTGCAATTTTTTGGGGTTCGTCATTTGCCAACACGATGGTGCACCGCCTGATTGGGGTTTGGTGGTTCATGCCTATCTTGATACGACTTTTCCTGGACGATGTATTGGTAGTAATGACCCGACGGTTCGGCCTCTACGCACTCCTGACAACACCCAAATTAGATAGATAATTATTACAGCCACTCTGTGATATATTGTTAGCGGGTGAATTTACGTAGAGTGGGGTGATGCAGCCCGATGCCATGCTAAAGACGTAGGTCTCGGTATAACCAGCCGCGCGTTTATGATGTGCAACGCATATTTTTGTAAAAGTTTGTACACAGTGTAGCCGTCACTAATATCACATTTGACATCACACGCACTTATTTCAGTAAGATATTTGGAAAGCTGTTAGATTCTGCAAACGAACACCCAACTGCTTTGGAAAATTAAGAACAGTTCCAAAGTAAATATTATTAATGAACGGACACTTTTAAGTCATTGCGACGGGGAATGTAAACATGCCAGGCGAGATTATTGTGTAGGGTACGTAGATTCAGAGCCACGAGTGTACATGTTATACTTCGCAACACGTTGATGTTTTACATTCAATGTAGTGCATAGAAAGCGTTCACTGTTACCATGAAATTTTATTATTTCGTTGCGCAAATGAACGAGAACCTTTCGCGAGACCAACATAAAGGTTTCATAAATTTCATGCCGCATGAAACTGCTATGCCTGCACGTGTCTACTCCAAGTACTTATAAATTATCTCCGTAACTTAAGGAAATTTGGCAATCATTTAGAAAATACGTTACACCAGGTGATACATGTACCCTGTGACTACGGAATAATACGTACGAAATGCACCGTACAACAAAACGTGCACAAGTAAATCCCCACTATTTTAGAGGTGTCAATTGAAGTGATCTAGACACTTATTGCTCTACATTATAGCAGCGTAACTATTTCAGGACAGTACACTATACGTACCGATACATTAGACTGATATCCTAATACTTTCTCCTTAATGTAGTTGGTTGCACGCCAGATTGTGGTACAAGGTTTTCGGTTTCGAGCCGTGGGTAAGGCACGTATATACGTGTAATTGTATTACTAGTGCTACATGTGATCGTGCTGTTATCTCCAATGATCTAGGTGCCAAGACCTCCTGATGTAAGCTTTTAAGAATGTTCTATAATTATCAGCAGCCATGCAGAGATACGTAGGCTCATCAGTCATATTTCAGGTAACTCAGCAAAGATAGTTCAATTTCAACGTGTAAACAAACGAACCGTGACGAAGGGAAACGATTTACTGGTCTTAGCGCAGGGTCGCACGATGGAGGGCATTACTATGGAACCACGTTTGAATAGTGGCTGCAAACTGATCTTTTGTCGCAAGCGGAGAAACAAAGTGTTATTGTAGATAGTGCCTAAACGGGTTGCGATATTAACGTATATGTAACGTGTACTCATTGTAACTAGCAATTAATTAAACAGCTCTTGTGATGCTGCCATGTAAATGAAAACCCAGTAGGCATAATTATGGATTATGTTCCATTACAACCCAATGTTGCATTATCTCCTGGACACAAAAATAATTACCGAAGTTATCGCCGTTATTTGTGTTAAGAATCCTAAAGTGTAGGCTTGTTTCCAAAATTCCGCAGCTGTTATATTGTCGCGGCCTGTAAAATGACTAGCTTGTTTCGCGGCGAGTTTTCGCTTTACATTTTAGTTTCTCGCTCGGTGCCGAAAAACGAGTTGTCGAGAAGAAGCCGTCGGCGGCTATCTGCGCTTGCATTCGTGCAAGGTGG
>NQII01004431.1:77842-87967 GCA_002778355.1 Clitarchus hookeri
CTCTCTCGTGTCGCAATTGTAAGTCCTGCAGGTAGCCGGTGGTCCGTAGTGTTCCTGGACATTCTCCAGGATCATTGCACGCAATCCTTCAGAGTCCGCTGGTGAGCGAGTCCCTCCGGCGCCGCGCTGGGCCACAAGAGTGCAGCCTGGGGCGGAGGCGTGAGTGAGGGAGCTCAGCTATGTCGGGCGCTGTTAATCAATTGCGGGCACGAGGCCCTTGTCTAGAATCGTTAATCGTACGTTTTACGCATTAATTTTGTAAGTACCGTTAACGTAGATTCCGTATCAATTGATGGCATTATAATTTTTATGTACCTCAAGCTTAAAATTTATTTAGTTGTGCCGCAATCTACGATTATCTATTGGTGTACTGGCCGTGGACCCATGAAAGCTCTCAACGGAACTCTTACCCTCCCCCCTTCTCTCTGGTAATGATTTTTGAGAAACTGTGGTTAGGTTTAACAGCCGTGGACTAATAATGATATTTAAATTCTGTCTTTTGTTTCATAGCTAACTACGTAGACAAACCATAAAGACTGTTCCTGTTTGTTTCATATTTGAGATAATGTTTATTTATGAATAATAATAATAATTTTTCTAGAAGCTGTTACGGTACATTACTTCTAGGCTAGGGTAATCAAGGGTCTTCTAGTATTGGGCCGCTTTTTCCTCTCGAAGAGTAACTGCTTATAACAGTTATAGCTAAGGTGTTATGTTAACCAATGAGGTTTAATCTCAAGCAAGTGCTTAGCTTTACCCTATGTGGAGTATTCCTACGCAGTTGAGGTGCGTAATAGCACACCCTCGCCGTAACGTGGTGCGGACTCTGTCGGATATTTGTGATGAACACAAGATAACGGGCTCACACCAACACCGCAGGGGGTTGTGAGACATTTTCGATGGCGACCCCGCTTCGCGAAAATAGTTCACTGTTTATCATACACCAGATTGAGACAGTGCCAGGTGTTTCAAGGAGTCTCCGAAGAACTACAGTTAATATTTGTTGTTGGTGTATTGATGTGTTATCAAAATAACGCAGTGAAAAATGATAACCACTGATCTTATGCAGTCCAAGACACGTAAAGATAAGATGTAACAGTATTATTTGTTAATAAACCATCCCTTTATGCCAAAGGTACACTGGAGAGTAANACACTGGAGAGCCAAAAAAACTGGTATAGGCGTGCGTATGCAAATAACAGAGGTATAGAACCAATCAGAGTAACGCGATGCGGTCGGCAGCGCCTATATAAGACAACAAGCATCTGGCAAAGTTGTGTGTTTGAACGTGGTGTTCTAGTCAGCGCACGAGAGATGGGACATAGCATCTCCGAGGTAGCGATAACATTTGGATTTTCGCGTACGACCATACCGTGAATATCGGGACTCCGGTAAAACATGACATCTTCGACATCGGTGTGGCCGGGACAAACGACGACTGACGAGAATCATTAAACGTGACAGACGTGCAACCCTTTCTCAAATTGGCGCAGATTTCAATTATGGGGCATCAACAAGTGCCAGCATGCGAAATATTCAACGGACCATCATTGATATGGGCTTTCGGAGCCGAAGCCCTACTCGTGTACCGTTGTTAACTGCACGACACAAAGCTTCCCGCCTCGTCTGGGCCCGCCAACACCGCCATTGGACTGTTGATGACTGGAAACATGTTGCCTGGTCTGACGAGTCTCGTTTCCAATTGTATCAGGCGGATGGACGTGTACAGGTATGGAGACATCCTCATGAATCCATGGACCCTACATGTCAACAAGGGACTATTCAAGCTGGTGGTGGCTCTGTCATGGTATGGGGCGTGTGCAGTTGGCGTGAAATGGGACCCCTGATTCGTCTAGATACGACTCTGACAGGTGACAGATTCACGTGCACCCATTCACGCCCATTGTGCATTCCGACGGACGTGGACAAATCCAGCAGGACAATGTGACACCCCACACGTCGAGAGTTGCTACCGAGTGGCTCCAGGAACACTCTTCTGACTTTAGACACTTCCATTGGCCACCTAAATCACCAGACATGAACATTATTGAGCATATCTGGGATGCCCTGCAACGTGCTGTTCAGAAGAGATCTCCACCGCCTCGCACTGCTATAGATTCGTGGACTGCCCTGCAGGATTCATGGTGTGAATTGTCTCCTGCATACCTTCAGACATTAGTAGAGTCCATGCCACGTCGTCTTGCGGCACTTGTGCGTGCTCGCGGCGCCCCTACACGATATTAGGCAGGTGTACCAGTTTTTTTGGTTCTTCAGTGTATATGTTTTAATAACCTATGAGGAGGTAATGTGGATAATACATTACCCATCCTGTAAATGCAATACAATTACGAGCATTAATGCGCCAAGGAGAAATGTAAAGGAGTAGGTAAGAGACGCACGTCAAGACAAAGTAGACCGTTACCAATAGTATTTTGTAATGGAACAGGTTTCAGTTTATGGACTGACTTCGCGTAACCTGTTATTTGTTTCAGCATGAGAGGTTACCATTTGCAAGTAGGACCAAAGCAGAATTACTGAGACTATCGTGCTGTATCCAGCACAAATACTTCGTGGAGAATTGTTGGATAGTGCACAGCAGAACAAGCCCTAGAAAATGTAAGTAGTAATAAATCATTGTAAGAGGTAAATACCCAGTTTGTTATACCAGTGAACACGGCATATGATAGATGTTATACATGGAGCAGGCAACGAGGTTTTACATTGACGTCCAGGTCCACACTATATCCCAATCGAAATGGTGTAATACGTGCAATATTCGTGGTTAGATAAAATTCAGAAAGCTACATGTGTAATAGAATCGTTTTTTTACTATGACGTACGCACTTACCCAGAGAAAACCTGATCACAATAGTTTGGAATCCACACAATAAGAAGGCAAAGAGTGGACTCCTACCACGTTAGTGAAGAGATTTGGTCGGCCCTTAACATCGTGGGTGAAGCGAGGTGAGTATGGAGTAGCGCCGGAGTGAAAGGGCGGGGGAAACTGGAGATCCCCTAGAAAACCCGCCGGCCAGCACCCTCAGAAAGTGACGTTTTGCCTCCAGACAATAGTATGGAATCGGAAACACCACTTCCTCTTTGTTACATGGGACCTCTAGGGAGTGTATGAACAGAGTCAGTTTCAAGAGAATGACACGTGAAAGTGTTTTAATCTGCATGCCCATTAACATCATCGTGAATACACCATACGCTTGGTAAAAGGGTAGCTTCTTTCACCTTCATATATCAATACGTAATAAATATTTTGACACTGTTTTCCTCCATACACATTTGTACATAGCAAAATAGTTGACAAACAGAGTACTGTTGATTTTCATGACACGATAATCTACAAAAATTTCAGTAGTAATTGAAAACGTTATAACGTACAAGGTCTGTATTAATATATCATAATACGTAAATGTAAATACCTCGTATAAACAGTACAAATGAAATGTAATAGATGTGTACTATAAAAATATGAAAGAACTATGTGAACCGAACATATGGGTATAGTGCACAGGCATAAAAACGCATTGATTATCAACGCCTGTAATGCTATAAATGTTATTTAATGCACCTAATAAACACAGTAGCATTGTACAGCTTATTCCGCCCTTCTATCACGTGGGTATATTTTGATTACAATAGTCATACCTGTGAAGGAGGTCACTTTATTGCACAACTATTTGCCAAGGCGTAGACCCCTCCAAATCCAGGTAGGTTGTATAGCATTCCAGAACAATGGTTACATACTTTTTTTCCAAACATTATATTCACTCGCAGGTGAATGGAGTCATGCTAGGATTAGACGGCACTGTTTCCCAATAATGTGGCAACAGCACCATGCAGGGATCGTTCTCTGCTCGCGTGGCGTCCTCACTCCCGCCTTGGTTTCTTACCGTGTTCGGGTGGCCACGTAACGTTAGTGGAACACTTCACATTGATTGGTAGATGTATTACTGCGGCTTCTAGGAGGTCCGTGCACGTCGGCGGCGATGATGGTTGTAGATCCAGACTACTCAACGAGTCTCAACCATGACGACGGCGGACACACTGGGGTCTTAATAACATTGCAACTCTTCCATGCACGGTTTCAAGTTAGAAATGTATTGGTACCACGAGTTACGTACGTTTGTGTTAAATTAAGGGGAAACGTAATAAGTCTTAATGTATGGTAAATTTGGTGGCTATGTTTTTTTATCGTGCCTACAATCATTGTTCGCTATGATTATACTGTGCTTCCACCTTTCGTATGATATGGTTAAAGGAATGCTTAAATATCGGCCGTGCAGTAATTAAATGGGGAAGTTTATACAGGAGGGGGATATAAGAAAAAATATTACTTTGGGAAATTGTGTTGTGATGTATAACTTTTCGGGTGGATGATGTAGAAAGAAGAGCGCCCCAGGAATTATAATTGGAAAAGTATTTTGCATTTGATTCAGTTACCCTAATCATCATCAAGCTATGACGATTCATCCAATATCGTATACTCAGAATAGTAATAATGAATTACATGATTGTGGAGGTGGGATATGTTTCGTGCATGTGGCAGTGTGTTCCTGTATTTGCTAGAAAAACTCTTGGGACTCCGGTGCGTGGACACTGTTGTGGTGAAATATCCGTCCCACGTAACAAAATTATAGAACAATGCTATCAGTGTCTCTCGTTAATCTATTCGTATTTGTAAAAAAAAAAGTCCAATGGTGTTTAGAGCCGGTTACAAAGCACACGGTGGCGGAAGGATACATAATCTATTTAAAGCGGTAACCTTAGACGAAACAGAGCATACCGGACGTAGCTACACTCTAAATCTGAACCATTGAGAATTTCACTGGTTCAATCAATTAACAGCACCTGACTGATTCAACAGATGAATCAGTGACAAAATTCCAATACTCTTTCGCTTATAGTGTCAGTGACATTTTCCACTAATTAGTCAGCCATACGGCGCGTACCAAGTGAACATGAACAAATAAAACCAATACAGAATACTATCTAAAATGCGTTTTGTCTGTCGAAACGCCATTTTACGAGGTAACATTCCGTTTTCACGTAATCATCACAGCGCTCTGTTTGAAGGTTTAAACTGCACATAATGCGGCGATGAGAGTGCACCCATATATACTATTCCTATCAACGTATCAACAATCCTAACGGTACCACTTAAACCACAATCGAAAAGTAAGGGCATACAATCTAAAACTACACGCCTCCGATGAAGAACTGTATTTTCCTCTTCGTTATCAGCGTGGCTTGGCAGCTGCGATGGTACCGTCTAAATGCGAAGTGGAAAGGGCGTGTGAAAGCAATCTCGGCCACCTGTCGAACTTTTCCAAATAACTGTAAACTACCTAATATGTTTTTAATTGTCGTAATTATTTGGCTAAACTCAACACGAACAAAATTCAATTCGCCGCTGCAGTTGACTGTCATTTATTCAACCATTGCAATTTATTCTCTGAAATAATCAGTGGTTTGTCCACTGATTATAATTTAGAGTGTACGCTAGCAGCCTTACTAGACAGTGCGATTTTGTCAGAGGAACCGCATCGACTTCCATATATCCACAATGCNGCTTACTGTTGTTGTATCTTGCTCACACGGATCCAGTTCACGGACAGCTGGGAGTCCAGCTCGTGATGTGAAATACGCCCACATCCGACCCTCATGTGTGCTAAGCTGGACCCGTTTGTGCAGTGTGAGGACCAAGGAAATATTTGAGTGGCTCTGAACAACGAGGTCTTGAGAGCTGATGAGGATAAAATTCGGTGAGAATGGTGAACCGCCGAGGTAACGGGAGATACCCGAGAAAACCGGCTGACCAGCGGCATGATTTCTACTTGTGAAAATCCGTGAGTGGTCCGGCCGGGGATAGGCAAGCAGTCCAACCACTCAGCCACCCTGGCCCCTAACAAGGATATCAGTGGCAACATCATAACGCACATGAGTGAATTATTCAGGAACAAACTTCGTATGAAACATTTGGAGTGTTCCACGTTTGTGATGCCCTCCGCCAGTAACAGTGCCCCTCCCTACATTTCACAACATAGCTGACGAAACAATATTTAAAAGTACGGTGTTCATCACATCATCATATACTAATCGCAAAGACGTGTGTTAATCTGTGTTTCATATCATGAAGTTGATTTTGCTTCGATTTACAATGCCCTAGAACGCATCCTCAAGTATGACGGAGACAAAGGTACGATAATTGAATCTCTTTATGCCGTATTCCATACGTAGAACGTAATGAAGCGATTTGGTTAACACGTCCACTACGCTCCACCGAAATCTTGTAAAACCGATCGGCCTACGTGGAATTCATTAAAATACGTAACAGGTACAGGCCAGTTGTTTGGTTCAAATTCTGTGTCAGGGAGTTCGTAAACTGCGAGACCCTTTCTTTGCTCATAAACGTGCCGTGTTGTTTGGAACAGACTTGGTACCATGAATGAAGAAGTATCCCAGTGTGATTATTTTACGCCCTCCTCCCCGGCGGTCACTTAATAGTTTGGTATATGTATATTCCTAGGTCCCTCGTACGGCGCCACTGTAACGTTTGTTTTGCTTGACCGACTGTGCTGATGCAGTATTGGATACATGTTATATAAAGTACAGACATCAGTGTGAGAATACTAGTAAAATTAATCGTCTGTTTGAGAAGACAGTAACACTAAATTTAATATCTAAATCAGTTTACTGTACTCTGAAAACGCAGCTTCCACTCACAATATAACAGATGAAAGACACTTCTACTACTACACAGACTACAAACCAACCAAGCAGTCTTATTATTGAGTAGCGCATTTAATCATTACTAATATAACGTACGCAGCACGATTTCAATAGCAAGCTCTACTCAGAAAATTATTACAAATGGTTGACATTTGGCAGCATAGTGAAAAGGTTTAATACAGTGACCATTTAAAAATCTCTCACTTCAGTTCCACTTCATAAAGTGAACTGGCAGATAGATATATTCCAACTCAGTTTCTGAGAGAAGTGTGGTTATGTTCAAAGGAAGTTCAGTAGGAAAAATCACCAAAGAATTTTACAAATATTGCAGACATTAAATCAAACTACTGCTATCTGCAACTTAAAATAGGCTTAAAGTCCTTTTCTACACGAATACTAATCACGTCCCTCTTCTTTTGCGCTAGGCGCAAGCCGTAATGAACACCTTTTGACGCCAGGATTCTCTTAATTACTACACTTCCAATAAGTTGGATCAGTGGTTCTGGCTGACCAGCTAAGACGCTCAGGTTCCAATAAGTAGCTGATGATGTTCGGAACACTTCAAACTACCACGTTAACAATAATAAAACAAATCGGAAAATATTTTAAACTTTGATCACGAACAAATTCAACATTGCAATGAAAAGAAATACACAAACATTACACGCATGTAGCGTAACTAAATAACTATTGGCAATACAACTGAATATTTGAGTATAATAAATTGAAGTGTGCAGTGGAAGTAAAATTAATAAATGTGCAAAATACAATATTTCCATACGTTATGAGGGTAAGATAATCACCTGACACACTCTAAGTGCCGCTTCAAAGTAAATACACAAATTTGTCAGAATAACAATGAGTGTACTTTGTTCCTCACAAGGAGCTTTTAATTGAGTAGAAGAGTTGACAGGTATCTACACAAGAACATTAACTAGACAAAGTTATTAGCAACAGCAATGAGGAAACAGGATATACAAAGAGAAGGCTTACGAATAACCAGCACGCGAACATAGAAACGTGCATTAATTTATTCACATGACAATAAAAAAACAAGTACACAACAACCGTTACTCCTCTATACTTCAACGTAATATTTTATGTACACCGCAGTGTAAATGTGTGCAATGCCGAGCCTAACAGTTAATTCGGAAATCATGTAATATCCACAAAAGACGCTGCAGAATTAACACACTATTTTCAGTTTTTCAGGCAAATTTACTAATTTTGGGAAAGAACACATAGCGTGCAAATAAAATAACCAGAACTACGCTAAGTAATGTTTAGAGATCGAAGATCGTGGCATAGGACACAAACTGATTTGGCTAAGTGGAAACACATACAGAAACTGTGAAAATATGGTGCATTTAACATATAACTTTGTAATTATACAGTATTCACACTAACATGTAAGACAAAAAACCACCAGACAATGGAAAAGTATAACGTATATTGTAAAACAGTTCCCTTTACATAATACTTCCATCAACAAATTAAATTGATCACCGCCAAACATTTGTACACGAGATTTTGAACACATCATGAAGCACGTACAGGGAACATTCCGGTATGTTCCCCTCTCGACATTATTATGCAACACGTCCAAGGGCCACGGGAATGTGTTGTTTTGGTAATTAAAAGGGAAATTTTTTTCTGTTACCCTGATTGGTTTACGACCGAAATGCCACCGCAGACACGCCTACAGGCGCTTCGTCACTCGGCGCGCCCTGGTGGAATTATGATTAGGTAGACAGAATGCCGGCAACACGCCTATAGAACCTTCAAAATACATGCTCAGACACTGAAGTTAATGTTCATTTGCCTTTAGGAGAGAATTGGCGTGATCAGCGGGCAAAGTACTGCTGTGCCTTACGCCGAATGTCATTCATGTTCCCTGAAACTTACTCCGATGCAAGCAAACGCCATCCCTTACACAAAGTGAAACGGTATTAGAAACAAATCGTTAATATTGTACTGTTGATTTTTTTTCCCCTAACACCAATGGGACATATGTCATAGTTTCTATTTGCGAACAACTCGAGCGAATATTCTTTCCATCACTTTAGACGTGACATTCTCTTGTGGAAACATACAATACGTGTAAACCACGCAGTGTTTTGCCCACCGCGTGCGCTCAATATATCCCAGATACAGTGAAACGTGACGAATACTACATTACACCACAATTAACTGAGCGTAGTTGACATACGGTTAAGTGCAATCAGGTTGGGAAGCAGAACTCATTGCCTGGCAACTAAACGTTTTAGTCGCAAGGTAGCACTACTGTCGCATATGCACCGGAAGTCACTCGTTTCGCATGTAATAACTTCTATGGCCACAAAATAAACCTAGTGTTTTAAAATACGGACATATTGAACTTTATTTTTCAGTGGGATATTAACAAAGTACAACTGGATATAGGAATGCGCCGTGTGAAATAATTACTGCTTATAAATGTGACAACTGAATACAGCAGTGGAGGGCACGGACGAACGTTAGAAAATATAGTTGATACCCTGGCGCTGAACGTAAAGTAACACAACTGCAGTCAAACACGAACTGGACTGACGTTAGCTTTATCGTCCCGCCCCTACTTTCTTCCTCAGACGCCCGGCCCACTGCGTCCCTAGGGCGCACAACCACATATGTCTCATCACGCACTGCAGCACGAAGCAGGATTATTGATATTTGCCTCGTCATTTATTATAGTGTTAGCGGATCCTTGACGCCAATACTCCTTACTGTGAAGACAAATAAATTACCTCTCGTCAATGCTGCTTAGCCCTTAGCTAGTGCGTGATGAGACATACGTGGTTTTGCGCTCTAGAAACGCAGCGGGTCAGGCGGCCACCCTCGTTGCGCGAATAGAGCTGCTACCTTCATGCGGTGTATTTGCCACTAGCTCTCTATTACAACAGAGGGGAGGAAATGATCTTTATACCGAACTTTGCTCCCAACCTGAGTAGAATAGACTTGACGATGTGCGAGCCAGTGTTGGCGACATGTGCAGAATACGACAGTCGTGCCTCGTCTCCGGTGTAGAACACGGCGGGCCGCTCCTACAGGAAGGTGGAGTCCCGTGCGGGGAAGGCGTTGTTGGGCTGTCCCTCTGGCTGGTCGCGGTGTCGCAGCTCCTCCTCGGCGACGAGGCTGTTGTCCAGGCTGTAGAGCTCGACCGTCGACTGGCGGTGCAGGTTGAGCACCTCTGGCACGGCGGTGAGAGAGCCCAATCTGGTGGGCATGGCGCTGTCCACCGAGGTTACGGAGGTGAGCAGCGACCCTCTGTGGCTGGGGACCGTCCCCCCGGGTCCCGGGGCACCGCACCCTCCACGGCCCGCGCACGCCGCGCCGATGCGACGGGCACAGCCAGTTGGTGCCGGTACC
>NQII01004431.1:88885-100002 GCA_002778355.1 Clitarchus hookeri
TTAGCTAACCACGGGACAATGTGGACACACACCGTGGAGAAACAGATAACAGAGTAAGCTATGGAAAAGGTGCCACCTTCCCCCCTCCCAACCTTCAGGAACCATGGCACGTTTTTGAAGTACTGCATTGTTCTGATTCCCACCACCTCACCCCCTCCCCAACAAGGCGACATGTGCCGACAATTAAGGAGAGAAGCTAGGGAGCATATAAGCCTCTTTGTGGGAAGAACAGTTCTTTATTACCGAGTCGAGAGGTTAGTTCGAGAGTCAGAGGAGTAATCAGTAGACCATCGAGGAGATCAGTTGAAGATCGCCATGCAGAGAGAGAGAGAGAGAGAAAGAGAGAGAGAGAGCAGCTGCGCTGCGGGTGGCTGGGGGCACATCGGACCCTCGGCTACATCAGTACGTCAGTAGAGGAGTCCAGGGGAGACGACAACATATGCGGGCCTTTTCCAAGGTCGCCCACATCGCCGGAGCTCATCCACAGCTGACATCATACCAGCAGAGTTAAGTATCAANTATGCGGGCCTTTTCCAAGGTCGCCCACATCGCCGGAGCTCATCCACAGCTGACATCATACCAGCAGAGTTAAGTATCAAGTCGCCGCCCAGAGAGGGCCCCCCCTCCACCACGAAGTCGTTTACAGTGAATACGAGTAGCCAGAATTGAGTACCACACCTCGGAAGTGTTTCTGTATGTTTTTTTAATAACTCGAGACAGTATATTCGTCCTTCAAAATGAAACAGCAAAAGACTACATTATTGATATACCCTCAACCTTCAAGGCACATTATAGTCTGTGCTTGGAGGAATTAAACTCCGACCCTATAAGTCACCCTGTATTCCACAGTGGCATAGCGCCAAGTTAAAAAGTCACGCCCAACGTGGGGCCTAGATTAGAAAATGGTAAAAAAAAATACTGTTTTATAGATTTGCAGTACCCATGAAATGGAGAGAACCAAAAAATCATTCAGACGATTGTTATTTTTGTAGCATTGATGCTACTGGATGTAACTCCAAAAATATGAAATAAATTGTCTAACCTAATCTTCCTTCAGCTATTCGGCCAGTTGGCCATGGTCCGGGACTTCATGTCCCTGAGTCACCACAGGCTATTGATGACGTTTTACTTTATAAGTTCAGAGAAACTGAATCTGATGAAGGTAAACCGGATGATGATGAGTTCCAGTGCTCTCCAGAAAATTTAGAACCTCAGTTTTTTACACAGACTAAGTTAAATGATTTGGGTTTGACTAAAGAGAAAGCTGAATTGCTTGGCTCTAGGCTAAAAGAAAAACATTTGTTGGCACCTGGGGCATCTATTTATCAATATAGAACAAGAGATCAACAGTTCTGTACTGCCATGATATTGGTGGTCTAATGAATGCATTTGGAATTGAGTGCAACAATGAAGAATGGAGGCTTTTTATATACTCATTAAAAACTAGCTTAAAAGCTGTTCTTTTACACAATGGTAATACTTATGCTTCACTGCCTGCTGCTCTTCCAGTCCATACGAAGGAAACTTACGAAAATCTAAACATTATTTTAAGGGAAATTAACTATCCTGTTCACGATTGGATGATGTGTGGAGATTTGAAAGTTGCTTGCATGCATGCTCCTAGGCTAACAAAACGGATTTACTAAATTTCCATGTTTTATATGAGAGTGGGACAGCAGAGCAAGGGAACGCCACTGGTCCACAAAACATTGGCCTGAAAGAAAAACCTTAACACCTGGAAAGAAGAACATTGTGCATAAAACTTTAATAGACCCAAAAAAAAAATTCATCTACCACCTCTTCACATTAAATTAGGTTTAATGAAACAGTTTGTAAAAGCCTTGCCTAAAGATGGTGAATGTTTTAAGTGTTTATGTGAAAAGTTTCCTCATTTATCAGGAGCCAAACTGAAAGATGGGGTTTTCGTTATACCTGACATTCGTAAAATGATGTTCGATTCCAACTTGAAACAAAAACGACTACAAAGGAAAAGGAGGCTTGGATATCATTTTAGTCAGTTGTGGCTAAGTTTTTGGGAAATGTTAAAGACCCAAGCTATGTACCCAAACTATGTGCTTATCGTAGCTAATATGATAGACAAGTTCAAAAATCTAGGATGCCTGATGAGCTTTAAAGTCCACTTCTTACACAACCATCTTGACTTTTTCCCTGATAATTTGGGNAGCGCCGAGATATCACAAAATAATCATGTGTATTTTGCCTGAAGTCAAAATATACGCACCGAGAAACAGCTGACAAACTGGAAAGTGGTACAGAGAACACCCCCCCCCTTTAGCTAACCACGGGACAATGTGGACACGCACCACGGAGAAACAGATAACAGAGTAAGCAATGGAAAAGGTGCCACCTTCCCCCCTCCCAACCTTCAGGAACCATGGCACGTTTTTGAAGTGCTGCATTGTTCTGATTCCTACCACCTCACCCCCTCCCCAACAAGGCGACATGTGCCGACAATTAAGGAGGGAAGCTAGGGAGCATATAAGCCTCTTTGCGGGAAGTAGAGTACTTTATTACCGAGCCGAGAGGTTAGTTCGAGAGTCAGAGGAGTAATCAGTAGACCATCGAGGAGATCAGTTGAAGATCGCCGCGCAGAGAGAGAGAGAGAGAGAGAGAGAGAGAGAGAGAGAGAGAGCAGCTGTGCTGCGGGTGGCTGGGGCACATCGGACCCTCGGCCACGTCAGTACGTCAGTAGAGCAGTCCAGGGGAGACGACAACATATGCGGGCCTTTTCCAAGGTCGCCCACATCGCCGGAGCTCATCCACAGCCGACATCATACCAGCAGAGTTAAGTATCAAATCGCCGCCCAGAGAAGGGCCCCCCTCCACCTGGAAGTCGTCCACAGTGAATACGAGTAGCCAGAATTGAGTACCACACCTCGGAAGTGTTTCTGTATGTTTTTTTTATAACTCGAGACAATATATTCGTCCTTCAAAATGAAACAGCAAAAGACTACATTATTGATATACCCTCAACCTTCAAGGCACATTATAGTCTGTGCTTGGAGGAATTAAACTCCGACCCTATAAGTCACCTTGTATTCCACAGTGGCATAGCGCCAAGTTAAAAAGTCACGCCCAACGTGGGGCCTAGATAAGCCTGCATCAATTTAAATTGGTGCCCTGACAGGTGGCATTGCATCACAGTAAATCCAAAAGAAATTATGTCGGCAGTGGTGGTACGATTGTTTGTTTTCTTTCAGTCAACACAACCTCACTTTTCATCTTTTTTCCCATGTGCCCCAAGGATGACTAACCATGGTTGTAAAAACTTTCCTAACAGTTTTTGTTATATATGTGGTGAGTTTATAATTAAAAAAAACATCAAAGAAACGGTACACAGCTTGTTAAAAAAGTGTACTTGGTATATTTTGGAATAAAACTCGGTGATCAAGGAAAACCTTGGGCTCCACACAAGGTATGCTATGTTTGTGTTGAAGATTAGAAAATGGTAAAAAAAAAAAAATACAGTTTTATAGATTTGCAGTACCCATGAAATCGAGAGAACCAAAAAATCATTCAGGCGATTATTATTTTTGTAGCATTGATGTTACTGGATGTAACTCCAAAAATATGAAAGACATTGTCTAACCTTATCTTCCTTCAGCTATTCGGCCAGTTGGTCATGGTCCGGGACTTCATGTCCCTGAGTCACCACAGGCTATTGATGACGTTTTACTTGATAAGTTCAGATAAACTGAATCTGATGAAGGTAAACCAGATGATGATGAGTTCCAGTGTTCTCCAGAAAATTTAGAACCTCAGTTGTTTACACAGACTAAGTTAAATGATTTGGGTTTGACTAAAGAGAAAGCTGAATTGCTTGGCTCTAGGCTAAAAGAAAAACATTTGTTGGCACCTGGGGCATCTATTTATCAATATAGAACAAGAGATCAACAGTTCTGTACTGCCATGATATTGGTGGTCTAATGAATGCATTTGGAATTGAGTGCAACAATGAAGAATGGAGGCTTTTTATATACTCATTAAAAACTAGCTTAAAAGCTGTTCTTTTACACAATGGTAATACTTATGCTTCACTGCCTGTTGCTCATCCAGTCCATACGAAGGAAACTTACGAAAATCTGGACATTATTTTAAGGGAAATGAACTATCCTGTTCACGATTGGATGATGTGTGGAGATTTGAAAGTTGCTTGCATGCATGCTCCTAGGCTAACAAAACGGATTTACTAAATTTCCATGTTTTATATGAGAGTGGGACAGCAGAGCAAGGGAACGCCACTGGTCCACAAAACATTGGCCNGCGCCATTGGTCCACAAAACATTGGCCTGAAAGAAAAACCTTAACACCTGGAAAGAAGAACATTGTGCATAAAACTTTAATAGACCCAAAAAAAAATTCATCTACCACCTCTTCACATTAAATTAGGTTTAATGAAACAGTTTGTAAAAGCCTTTCCTAAAGATGGTGAATGTTTTAAGTGTTTATGTGAAAAGTTTCCTCATTTATCAGGAGCCAAACTGAAAGATTTTCGTTATACCTGACATTCGTAAAATGATGTTCGATTCCAACTTTGAAACAAAAACGACTACAAAGGAAAAGGAGGCTTGGATATCATTTAAGTAAGTTGTGACTAAGTTTTTGGGAAATGTTAAAGACCCAAACTATGTGCCCAAACTATGTGCTTATCGTAGCTAATATGATAGACAAGTTCAAAAATCTGGGATGCCTGATGAGCTTTAAAGTCCACTTCTTACACAACCATCTTGACTTTATCCCTGATAATTTGGGTGATGTGAGTGATGAGCAGTGNCCCTGACAACTTGGGTGATGTGAGTGAATAGCAGGGGTAGTGGTTTCACCAGGACATCAAAGTGATGGAGAAACGTTACCAGGAACGGTGTAATGTCAGCATGATGGGTGATTACTGCGAGTGATACAAACAAACTGTTGCCAGATTCGGTTTCAGCACCCAAAAATACATAAGATTCAACTGCATTTATTTCAAAAGTTTTCACAAAATATTGTTTTGTTGGCCTGTAATATCAGGTCGCCTATGCACCAAGTAATAACTCTTATATGTAGCATCAGAACTTCATGCTATATGGTAAACCTGTGTTTTTGGAGGTAATGCAAAATACCACACCCCCTTAATTGATGTGTAGATCCTTCACTAATAGGACAGGTTTTGACACTTGCCATCTACTACCGTTCACGAGTAGTCACTAACACTGATATATTCAGTTCATAACATAGCCACATGGCGTGGTTTAGATTTGAATCCACAGGTTTAATTCCATCGAGGTAAGAACCACAGTCATAGGAAACAATGGCGCTAATAATATACACTTAGTTGCTTTGTTAAGAGACGCAGCATAGTGCTGGACCAGCTGAGCGAAAGGGCACGTTCCTACATCATTTAGATTTCTAGGTGTCTCTGAGGTAACTTTTCAATACTGCTCTGTTTCACGTGAAGACGAAGACCATAATACGAGATAGCGAAGAGAGTGAGTTGAGCCTATATATCTTACGTTACTTTCAATTTATATGGCACTAAACACTTGTATGTTACAGAAACTTGGCATGGGAAAGGGGTTTCTTGAACTCTAAAAACATTTTTCATTTGGCAACAATGTTAGAGGTCGTCCACCGTTGAGTCAGCATTTTTATGTGTGTGACAGCTCGCCATTCTAATCTTAATGCTAAGACGGACCTAACATTGAGGGAATGCGTAGCGCGATTATTAGTTCAGCCGAGTTGCGCAGCAAGTGCGCCAGTGGAGGTGGCGAAGAATCCGAGAGGAATTTTGTCTTCCCACCGTTCGTGTACCCAGACATAGTGGGCATGCCATGTTGGAAAACACGACAACGATACAAACAGGTTTCCGCCGTTAAGCAAGGGAGAATCGTGGCCTATCGGGTTTGTGGATCACTCTGTAGCGACATTGATTTTTGCACTGGAAGAAATGCAACTGCAGCGAAGCGAATATGGTATCAGCGGGTCGAGGGAGGACGGACTGAGCAGAAAGCCAATATGTCCAAGGACAGACATCTGTTACCCATAGACCACGTAGCCACATCAAACTACGCCGCTCAGGTGTTCAGGCATATGACACATCATCAGTGTTCACGCACTGTCTGTCGCCGCCCATAGTATTATTTCCAGGCGCCCATTACTATGGAGGTACAAATGGCATACCATCGTCTTCTCCAATGTAGGCGTACTCCGCTTGTACCAGCAACATCTCGATGGTTGCATCCAAGGGAGGAAGCCTGTCCGCGTCCTACATGATGCACCATCACAGTGGAGTTATGGCATAACCAGAATGTGATATTGCTAATTAAAAGACTTACTAATTTTTATTCAGATGTGATGGCGGGGAGGTTACGACATAGTAGTTGGCACAATTGGAGACATGGATCATTGTCATGCAGTAATAACATTCAATTGTCTAGCAACATATACCTACAGTTGCTAAATAAAGGTCGTAAATNCTGGAGTTATGGCATAACCAGAATGTGATATTGGTAATTAAAAGACTTACTAATTTTTATTCAGATGTGATGGCGGGGAGGTTACGACATAGTAGTTGGCACAATTGGCGACATGGATCATTGTCATGCAGTAATAACATTCAATTGTCTAGCAACATATACCTACAGTTGCTAAATAAAGGTCGTAAATGTACGTTTAACGTACTCGTGGAGTACTTGAAAGTAATAATGTTAATTGCGCCTTTTTCATAGTTAAATGTGCGTAATTTAATTGTGAATTTTCCAGTAGGTGCAATTTGGTATTACACATTTGTTTTCTACGAGCTGCATGCTCGTGCACAAGTAAGTTACATAGTCGTGTCGTTTGTGGAACACTTAACATTATCACGAAAGCTGGCGTGGAAGACAGTGTCACAAGGTATTCAGTTTGTGAAGCACAATATAATTATCCTTGACCATGAAATCAGCTACTCCTGTACGAAAACGAATATAATGACGACGTAATTGTTCAATAATCGTGACCGGCCGATGCACACAATGAAACCTATCATCCTTGAAGAGTAAATTTAACCTCTTGGTCCAGCCTGGCGCCTAATTCGACAAGTTGACGTCACTTTATGNACTATCATTCTTGAAGAGTAAATTTAACCTCTTGGTCCAGCCTGGCGCCTAATTCGACAAGTTGACGTCACTTTTTGGTATATAAGCTGGAAATATTTCGGTACGGTGGTGCGATTACCTAGTGCATTGCGTCCTAGGCTCAGTTTTCCATTTTGATGGCGATTCAGAACTCTCCAACGATGATACATTCATCTGCGAGTGCTTTTACCCTTCAGGGGAAAACGCATGTCGAAGCAATACTACCCAATATTACTCCCTATTACCCCATTCTCAATATAAAATGAGAGAGGTAGACGGTTTTCTCATAAGATTGATCACTATGCCATCGCAGTTTATCTAGCTACCCGCTGAACGAGGCCGTTCTTGAACGGAGCTATCTCGGGCGACGTTATAAACCACTGATGTGTCATGAGAACCCAGTTAATATTCCTTCGACCTACAATGATGATACTTCTNTGAGTGCTTTTACCCTTCAGGGGAAAACGCATGTCAAAGCAATATTACCCAATATTACCTCCTATTACCCCAATCTCAACATAAAATGAGAGAGGTAGACGGTTTTCTCATAAGATTGATCACTATGCCATCGCAGTTTATCTAGCTACCCGCTGAACAAGGCCGTTCTTGAACGGAGCTATCGGGCGACGTTATAAACCACTGATGTGTCATGAGAACCCAGTTAATATTCCTTCGACCTACAATGATGATACTTCTCTGCTGACCTCGCAAAGTGGATCTCCTTGAAGTCAATCACACCCATTGAGGTGTATTCGCAAACATTCGTGGCAATAATCGAAAAGTTTGTATTTTGATTGAACATGAATCATAGGATATCTTTGTCTTGGGTAGTTTAGCTAGAGAAATGAACTGTAATGAGACTGGTGAAGACAATCTGATTCACCCTCTGTGTGGAAGTTGTAACACCGGAACAGTGAAGCAACCATCTTACAAGGCTTGTCAGCAAGGTCCGAACAGCAACACTACATGTAGATAATCAATCGGTGGTGTTCCATAGTTCTATGACATTCGCCATATTATAAGACTGAGCTGAATGAGTATTATATAAATAAACCATAGCTTAATACATTCCCGTGGCCAGCCTGCATGTAGCAATGAAGGACGAGACATGTCTGGGCTCATCGATAAGCTGATATGCGAGGTAAGTTGTCCTCTTGACTATAGAAGTGGCTGTCGAGACTTTGTTAACGAACACAGAGAAAATGTCGCAGCAGCCACAAATATGTAGAAGCTCAATGTCATTGGTATTAGTCGTCCAGATGAGAAGGAAAACAAGGTTTTTACGAAACACTCCAAAAGAACTGTCAAGTTTACAGATGTCAGGTATTAAGTAAAACAAGCTTAGTATGACCTCTTTTTAAATCTTTATTAGGTGATTGGTTAGACACCTACATGAAGATAAAGCATACCAATGCTCTCACCCTTTGAACAATGATGCGGGAGACGTTTTGGATTGTGAAGGAAAAGCAAGTAATACATAACATTCTGGAACATTTTGTGTTCTGCATGCAAAGTGAACAATATCCCTGATTTTTGAAGTCTGTGGAATTGACTATGCCAACTCTCTCGTACTGAGTGCGTTTCGATTACCCTCTTTACATGCAGGCCTGTGCATATCACATCTCAGAGCACTGTTTCCTTCTGTTGGCCTTACGGTAGTTTATCACCCAGAAAGGAACAACAATTGTAATTTATAGCGATAATGCCACTCGTTTTCTAGGAGGTGAGAATGCATCTGAAGCTGTCGATTGAGATAAGGTAAAGTTGAACTGCTCAATTGAGGGAATCTAATGGAGGTTTACCCCACGGTTGGGTGGATTCTATGAGATATCCTCAGATGGGCCGTATACAAATTTCTGCGAATGTGAAATTAGTATTAATTCCAGACCCATCAGGATCCTGTAGCTTAAACACCAGTTACCTTCCTATCCAATATCCAGTGAAGTGGAACTTTGGACGCTGACAGGATTCATAAGATAAGCCCGCAACATCGTTTGTGCTATAGACAGAAGTTGAGGAAACAGGTTTCGTTCTGCATATGCGGGAAGTTTGATGCGGGCATGCGAGACAATCGTCATGATAATAAAAAACGAGTGAACTGGCCTTTAGGTGGCGTGTAATACATCAATCAAGGACGTTATAGGAAATACCGAGTTCTTAAATATGGGAAGGGAGAATGGTTCATTGCAGCATGTTTTCCTTAGAGGTAGGATTGAGGCCTGCGATGATACTGAGGATGTTGATAACACAGATAAGGAATTTGGGGTAGTTCAAGCGCCTGATTATTCCGCAAAAATTACTGGTAATGAACATTTGCGAGACCCGATGTGAAAGGAAGAATAATGTTTCGTGGATCTGTGATTTTGGCTTGGCAGATATGCCTCTGAAGTGATTNAAAAAACGAGTGAACTGGCCTTTAGGTGGCGTGTAATACATCAATCAAGGACGTTATAGGAAATACCGAGTTCTTAAATATGGGAAGGGAGAATGGTTCATTGCAGCATGTTTTCCTTAGAGGTAGGATTGAGGCCTGCGATGATACTGAGGATGTTGATAACACAGATAAGGAATTTGGGGTAGTTCAAGCGCCTGATTATTCCGCAAAAATTACTGGTAATGAACATTTGCGAGACCCGATGTGAAAGGAAGAATAATGTTTCGTGGATCTGTGATTTTGGCTTGGCAGATATGCCACTGAAGTGATTTACTTCACACAATTATGTGGGAAGAATGTGGCTGATGTGACAGTAATATTGGTAATTGAGCCTTTCCCATCGCTGGATTTTAAATTACACAACATGTTTNAGGGATCCTCAACCTACAGCAAACGTTTGTTTATACTTTCACAGCAATGAAAATAACAGGGGTGGCTACCCTCTTATTGTATACAACTTTGTACCATCGGGATATTGTAACGTTTGATGCTAGCCTATTGGGCAGTACCACTACAGTAACAAAAAATGGTCCTCTTGTTGTAAGTGCGCAGGACCCACCATTTTCGTTCAAAACACACATGAAGCTTCGACTTAGCATTACAGTTCCCGGGATGTAGGTCACACTAACTGCATGAGTCCATGGTTGGCTGCTGGGTCAACTTCACAAGCAATGGTGGAAGACATTTTAACATTTACTGTATATATCATGCACCACACATTCAAAGGCCTACAGTACGTAAGTAGCATGGTTAATTGAACAACAACAGTTGACCTGTGTCAATATGTTACACCCCATAGTTCTCGAGAAATGGATGTTTAATGTTCGAAACAGATAATGTGTCACAGAGGGACACTAGTGACTAGGACGTCGACAGTAACATACGACACAAGGCTGGCAAAATCATATGAACTGTCCGAATACCATACCACAAGCTGCAATACGGGCATCGAATCTCTGAGACTTCGAGTGACGCACAACTCTGAATACACCTTTCATCGCTCGAATGTGGTCGGCAGCACCGATCATCCTCTGGACGAGATCCTCTTCTGATTCCACAGGTGTCGCATACTTACGCAACTTAATGTAGCGCCACAAAAACAATCCAGAGGTGTCAGATCTGGGGATCTTGCCATGGTATAGGCAGGACCTCCGCGGCTAATCCAGTGACCACCAAACTGTGTATTCAAGTACTCGCGTACAATGATCGTGAAGTGTGCTGGCGCACCGTCAGGTTGAAGCCACATACGCCGGCGAATATCAAGTGGGACATTTCCCTGCAGAAATGCCACGTAAGTGGTCTGGTCAGCCATTGTGGTCCAAGTAACATATCGCCTACTAGACCGCACCACACATTCGCAGAAAATCGTACCTGGTAACCAGACGTGTGGATGGCTTGCATATTGCCATCCGACCACACATGTACGTTGTCTCACACGTGAAAAGCGTTTCATCTGTGTAAAGGATACGTGACGCTGGCCGCGCCCCTCCTCCCTTAGCTCGTTCGTCCCGCTACACCTGCGCAGCTGTGATGTGCCGTCTACTGGGGGAGTCGGCCCGAACGTGGCG